>PVJD01008450.1:0-63420 GCA_004026545.1 Mormoops blainvillei
TTTCTCTCTGGCCGCCTAACCCCCTCCCCTCGCCACCTCCAGAGTTGGTCTGGGATTTCCGTAACTAATCCCAGATTTTCCCTGAAATGGAGCCTGAAAGGATGGCAGCCTCATTCACACATGGTTGTGTGTCTGTGGGGTAGGGTGCGCAGGGGAGGGGCAAGGGACGGCGAGTACTGGCTGGCAGGGCTTTGTGGGAAGAGGTCACAGATCCCGAAGGCCTCCCACCTGCAGAAAGTGGACTTAGCGAAGACCTCTCCCCACTCAGGCCCAGCTAAGCCCCCTCAAGCCACAGAGAGTCTGAACACTGAAACTTTCAGGGGGCGGGGGGAAAGCAGCACATTATTTTTCTGCAGACAGCTGGCTCAAGAGGATTTGAAACTTAATTTGTATCCAGACTCAGCGGCAAAGGGAAATGAGGCAAGAAGGCTGAGGGAGCCAGCCTGCGATTAAAATGTCACTTCGGTTCACTAAGAGTCAGCTGTGTTAAAAATTCCGGGTGGCTCCCTCCCTCCCATGAGGCCACAGGGCCTGCCTGAGAAGATCTGAGAGGGGGACATGGGCTGGACTCACATTTGCCCATGTGTTTCAACTTGTCCCTGAATAAGGCATCTTCAGACACAGCAGGGTTGGCGTCACTGGTTCCTGGAAGGGGGAGACACCTCTGAGGGCCAGCCGGAGAGGGAGAGTGGCTGCCCAAGGCCCCAGGGACGTGGGTCGGGGCTGCCCTGAAGGACAGGGGCTCAGCCTGACCCAGCTATTTGAGGAAGCGAGCAAAGAACAGGGAGCAAGGAGCTTAAAGCCGGGACACTTGGGGTTTGAGGAGCCCTCTTTCTTCCTCTGTAAAAAGAAGGATAGTGCCATGGTCTGCTGCATATGCGGGGAAATGGCTCCCACAGGCTCCCGACTGGCTGCTTCTCTGACTGACCCCATGTCCCTGAAGTCACGTGGGCAGCTTGAAATCAGTCATGGCAGGAGTTTTTTCACACCACGCAGGTCACCAGACACGGCACACCCAGCCTTCCCCTACACCCAGACTGGTTATTAAACTTTCACCAGCACGTGGTTGGCCTGCCTGCATCCCACAAGGTGTGAGAGCTAATGAGGTAACGGAAGGAAGGTACGGGGTACAGAGGCATTCGCCCATGGTGGTTCCTGTCTCCTTCCCTCCAGTGTCAGCCCGCTCCATTACTACCCCCAGACGTGGATTTTCTGACTGGTTAGACGATGGTGAGCAGAAATGAGAATGGGGCTAGTCCCAATGTCAGAGCCCAGGTGGCCACCCAGAGTCTCCCCCCTTACTCAGCTCCACTTGGGTCTCTTACTGCCCTTTTAAAGCCTCTGCTCTCTACCCTGCAACTCGGCTAATCCAAGTCACCTTGTTTGCTAAGTCCCCTGTGAGCCATTCTGATCCATCTCGGCAGCCCTGGTGTCTATAGTTAATTCAGGATCAAGGACAGAGGCTGCTGTTAAAACCCTCCGATGCACATCTGGTGGGGCCTGAGCTCCCAGCCTGTTGCTTATGAATCAGTTCCACAGGATTTTCTCCTTCGAGCCAGGACCAGCTGAGCTCCCCATGCTTCTGCTCCCTGCCCCAACTCCACGGCACCATGTAGTCTGCGGATTCTGTCCCTGAGGCGGGCAGCCTGTGTGTGAGTGGAAGGCTCCGGCTGACGAGGGTTCGTTATGCACATATACAGGCAACGTCCGGATGCTGAGTGTGGAACAGGGTTCTCTGGGCCTCTTTGCCCCGTGTTCCCACCTTGACCTTCGTCTGTGCATCCCAATAGGCTGCTGTCCAGCCCTGGCCCTCCTTTAGCCACTTAGTGTTCCCCGGGGGGGTCTCTGGCCCTCTCTCAAGGCAATTCTTGCTTCTCACCACCTTATATGACACATGAAGCTCAAATTCTCTTCCTTCAATATGAGGGCAGGGCCTGGCCCACAGCAGATAGTCCCCAATTACTGACTGAACGAATGAGTGACCCCTTCCCAGACTGATCCTGGCTGTCTCCTCCCAGTGCATTTGTTATAATCAACAGTGTGTCCTCAGTTTCACTGGTTTGCTCCTCCCACCTCTTGGATGTATCTCTGTAAGCTCCCCTCGGGCAGAGACCAAGGCTTCTAAGTCTCTGAGTCGTTCTTGCCCCTCCTCCCCACATGGGACATTAGGTGGTGTGGCACGTCCCATTCTTGCCCATGTTCCAGACTCCTCTGAGGAGGTCAGCTAGCCTGTTCGCCAACCCCAACTGTGGGCTCCAGCAGCCCCTTGATTGTGAGAACTCAGGGCTGCTAAGTGGAGGGGACATGTCATTTCACAGTGAACATGGTGGGGGGACAGAACGCTCCCCGCCAGCCCACTTCCTCCCCATACCCCGAAGTCCAAATACGCAAAGCACAGCTGGGGTGTGAGTCCCTGTGCTCTCCAGGCCTCTCTCCCAGGAAGGCAAGGTTACCTGGGGCAGGAGAGGGAAAACCAAAGTCATTTCCCACAGCCACGCTGCTGGACTTGGATTTCTGGGACTCGTATTTCAACCGATCTGGAAAAGGACCACATTCAGGTCAGGGAAGTTAGTGCCTGGGCGGAGACCTAGGTGGTGGTTGGAGGTCAAACCCCCAGACTCACACACAAGCACACACAACATATGTGTACACACAACATATGTGTACACACAACGTCCACTGGCTGTCAAAGATCCAGCAGTATCATAGAAACTACTGCCCTGACTTGTGCTGAAATAGCAGAATTAAGAGGACCCTGAGACATCATATAGTCTAACACCTTCATCTAAAAGGAAATGCTGAAAGACCCCCTGCCCCCACCCCAGTCCTATTGCTACAGAGCTGGAGCCGGCCTTGGGCCTCTGCCTCAGCCTACCCTTCTCCCTAAACACCTCGTTCCTCTCCTATAACATGCTGTCAGTCACACACATACACACTGAAGGGGAAAGGCAGCCAGGTTGGAGAGCAAGGTGCCCAAGCCAAAGACAATCCAAATACCCGCAAAACTCAAGAACCCATCCTCTAACGTCCTCCTCTTGGGGAGGCTCCCAATATGGCACCCATGGGCCAGTCACTCTGTTCCTGGAGCTCCAGACACATCTTGCAAAGGCCAGTGCCTGGCACAGAGCAGGTGTGCAGGGGGAAGAAGAGGGCCTATGAGGGCACACCTCTCTCCCACAGAACATAGGGGAGAGAAAAGAGGTACCTAGTGACAGCTCCCCGTCTGACAAGGATTCTGGGGCTCCCACAGAGATCATGCGGTGGGGGTCATGCCTCAACCTTTCAGAGGCCACCCTTGGCCTCCAGCTCCCTGCCTCTCCTGAGCCCCAAGGCTACTGTCAACGTCAGCCACAGAGAAGTGGCCGCAGTGCCCCCGCCCCGTGCACCACCTCTCTCCAGAGCCAGGAGGAAGTCTCTGTTGCGCTGCAGCTCCTTCATGAATTCCTCGTTCTGCAGGAAGAGCGCAATCCTCTCGTCCTCTAGGTACTGCTTCCAGCGGCTCTCCTGGTCCCGGGTGCCAGGCCCAGCCGTCGGGGGCAGGCCTCCCTCTCTGCTCATGGGCTTGGAGCCACCGGGGTTGCCCTGAGGAGGGGAGCGAGTATGTTGAATACCTATTCACAAGTTGCCTATACACACGTTGTACAAACATCTGGGTGTACACATGTCCTTTCCCAGGATCTTCCAGCTGTACCCTGGGGCCTGCTCGTCCTTTCAGGGTCTAGTCAGAGGCCCAATTCCACTGACGGGCCAGAGTCTTCTCGGCTGAGGAAGCAGCAAGAACCTAAAAATGATTTTTCCTCTCTCGGACCGCCCCATCTCTTTATCTACAACCTGAAAGGTCCTGAAAAGTGGTCTGCAAACTGCTCAGTAGCCTGTGCGTGACTCCCAAACACTCCCTGCACCAGCTGTCTCGGGGTGACACCCCCTCCACAAGAGCCCCTTGGGACAGGCCAACCTCTGGGAAGAGGCGGCCTCTGGCTCTTTCCCCAGAGGGGAAGGTGGGTGCTCTGGTCCCCTGCCGTTGGCTGTCCCCGTGCCCACCTCCCTCACGCCTAGAGTGACGGCTGTAGCCAGAGTCTCCTCAGGGCTGTCACCTTCCCTGGGTGGGACAGGAAACCTCCAGGCCCAGACAGGAAATGAGGCTTTTGGTTCGGCATTCTTTCCCTATAAACCCAGGGCAACAGAAATAGCTCAGCCTGGGCTGAAACATCAGAAAGTGAAACTGGCTGGCCTGAACTGTGCAGGCCGGCAGAGATGCTGTGCGGGCAGGCGGGGGCAGCCCCCTTTACCTGTACGCTGTCCAGCTGCTGGGGCAGGATGCGGAGAAAGTCATCCGGGAGGGTGCCCAGCAGTGGCGGGTTCCAGTTCCGATAGAGCCTCTGGCTGGAGGGGGGTGCAGAGCCCAGCACATCAATGCTGGAGGGCGAGAGATGACAATGAGGAAGGAAGAGTCAGGCCCAGACACAGGTGTCCTGGCCCAGCACACCAGGACCCTGCTCAGAATGGCACACCTGCTCCCATGGCCTCCGCTGCTCCCTGCACAAAGGCCCAGCGCTCCGGCTCCTCTTCTCAACCAGACCCCGGCTGACCCCTGACCTCTGGCCCAGGCCTGCGTTCCTGCCACACCAGACGGTCACTGCTCTCCAACCACAGTGCCCTCAAGGTCTCTAAGCCAGTAGAGCTCTCTGTTCATGGCGCTTGCACTGGCCATTGTGGGTTTAGAGGGAGATGTTTATAAACCTCCTCTAAAGACAGCAGGGATCATGTCCTTTTATGCTTCTCTCCCTAGCACCTGGCGCAGTGTGAGCTCACGGCTGTTGGGTAACAGGTGTGCTCCAAATGAACAGATAGATAAGCCACCAAGAGTCCAGCCCGCCTGAATGTTGGTACACAGGGGTGGGGGGACATGGGGATACCAGGATCCCTAGAGAGCAGAGCAAATCCCGGCACCAGTTCTGGCACCACCACAAGCCAGCAGGGTGGTCTTGGGTGAGGCCGGCTCCCCTCTGGGATTCACTTTCCTCATCTAGAAACTGCCGCCTCCCTGCCAGAGCAGGCAGGAGTCCCTCACCAGACTGGCTGGAACAATGAGCTGAAGAGGCACGTTGAGACACGGGAGCAGAAGGGTTCTTGTTCCAGGGGATACTCAGGGGCCGCTCTTCATGGGCAAGGGGCCTGGCAGGAGGTCTGTGCCGCGACAGAGGCCAGCTGCCAGGAGGGCAGGAGAGGAAGAAAGGCAGCGCCTGTGTCCCCCCTGATCCCCAGGCCCCCGCCCTGCCGCGCTGGGCCTGAGGGCAGCCTGGGGCCCCGCCGGGAGCTCCCCACAGCTCCTCAGTGGCCTGCAGCGTGGCAACCACAGGACACGTGTTCTGCTGAATCAGGGAAGTGACACACACAGAAGGCAGCGAGGGCTGGGGGTGGTGGGGGCCGCTCTGGCTCTGGGGCCTGGCTTTGATTTGGTCTCCAGCTCCAGGAATCCCGCGGCCCCCTCACTGGAGGGGAGCTTTTCCGGCTGGGCTGCCGCTGCCTGTGGAAATAACTTCCTTTCCTTTTCTATTTTGGGCGGGTGGCCGGGCGGGGGCGACAGGGGGAGGGGCGGAGGCGGCAGCAGACAGGATAACAAGCTGCTAAGTGCGGGGTGGGAGCAGCACAGGCAGGCTAGAGCCAAGGGAGCCCCAGCACGCCTCGTCCACCCCCTCGCTGCACAGATGCAGCGACGGTCTGCAAAGGAGTTTGCATCACAACCCTGGACCGATTCCTAGGCAGCTTCCTCTCTGTGTCACTCTGCTGCCTTCTGTCACTGTTGGAAGCTTCGATTTTCCAAGGGACTGGATGGGAGAGGATGTCCCATCGCTCAGGGACTTGAAGACCACCTTGGATCATTCCCAGCATAGGGGAAACTTCTTCAGGTTTACCACCTTTCCTTGGGCTTCAGTGTCTCTAGCTGGGAAATGGGTGCCCACCCCAACTCAACCACACCTAGAGTCACCCAGGAAAGCTGAAGAGGGAGAGCCCTGGCGTCACGTTTGGGCACCTCTAGGCATTTTACCGAGAACCCAAGATTGGAGGGGGTTTAGGGTGCAGTAGCCCTGTCCTAAGCTGAGTTTCCCTGGCTGCCGGGCCTGAGGTCCTGGAGGAAGGGCAGGCCCAGCCCGCTCTGGGCCCCTTGCCCTGGCACTGGGGGAGATGAGGTCAGCCGTAGCTGTGAGAGACGGGGGGGCCTGAGCCCAGGCAGCCCAGGCAACTCCATTGTGGTCAGAAAGGAATGTCAGAAATGAGCCGAGAGGCAAATAAAAAACTTCCAAGGCTGTCATTTCAAGGGGAAAACAGCAGGTGGCTTGTGCGGAGGGGTGCCTCTGGGTTTCAGAGCCCATCTTCTATTCAAGATAGAGGGAAGGACAGGCTGGGGGAGGGGAGGGAGAGAAGGCTGGGGAGGCTCTCCTGGCCCTGAGCCTGCCCTTTGACCCCTAAATTAGAACTGCACTCCCCATCAGACCTCCAGGTTTCCCCATGGCACATCGGACCCCAGGAGGATTTCAGAGTCAAATCTTCTGGGCAGGAGTTTTGATAAAGCCTCAACACTGAGGCCCAGATGGGTTAGGTCCTCTCCTAGGGCACCCAGATCATTCAGGCAGAACCTGGGCCCAGGGATGCTGGCATTTCAGGCACGCGCCCCTGGCATCACCCTGCCTCTCTGCCTCCACAGGACAAGCTCCCAAACCCTGCCCCATCGGCAGTCTCCCAGTCACTCCAGTGACTGTGGGTGACAGAAAGGTGCTGGGCCACTCCTCCCCCAAGCTCCTATTCCAATCTGATCGCCACCAACAGCCAGAGAATCTAAAAAAAAACACTCATCTGAGCAGGCAACCGCAGCTTAAGCCCGCTGGCCGCGGGACCAGGCACAGCCCCTTGGAAGACCCGCGAGTACCCCAAGACCTGCTGGCCTCTCTAGTCTCAACCAGCCATTCCATACTTCCTGGCGCTCCCCAAGCAGCCCCGTCTTTCCTGCCTCCAGGCCTCTGCACATGCTGCTTCCTGTGCTGGGAATGCCCTCCTCTCCTCTGCTTCCCCAGGTCACAGTTCGGACAACAGGTCCTCTAGGCAGCCCTTGCTGCACCCCTGCCCATGCCCCCACTCTGGTCTCCTTGGTTGGGGGCAGGGCATCAAGACAGTGCCATATTCGCTGCATCACACGCCTGGTTCAGCACCTACATACTGCAGGCGGCTCAACAGGTGCCAGAGACGAATGTCCTGGATGGAGAGACTGGAAACGGCCTAGGGGTTGGTCTGGGCCTGGCAGGGCCGTCCTGGAGCAAAAGCGGCACAGACTCAGAGGCTGGCCCTGCCTTTTCTGAACACTGGCCTCTGAGGGAAGCCTCGCCACCGGTCTCGGTGTCCAGTGTTAAAGCTCAGAGGCCAGCCACACAGCAGGCGCTGGGAGGAACAGTGAACCACTGAGGGTAGCAGATGTGATGCATGCCTGGCATTCTGCTGGGTGCTCCAAGCCCAACGACTCTCATTCGATCCTTCCAACAGGGCTGAGGTGGGGATTACCATTCCCATTTCACAGATGAGGCAAACCGAGCGCCTAGCCGTTAAGCGGTGAACCAAAGACCACAGAGCAAAGGCGCCTAATGAATCAGAAGCTAGGCAGCTGAAAGGAAGGGGGGAGAGAGAGCACTCTGCTCGTCGCTGATGCCACAGCTCAAGTTCTCTTCCCTGTATCCACGTCCAGCCTAGTAAAGCCTTGATTTCTGGGTCAGAGACTTGTCCAAAGTTGAAGGGTCGGAACAAGAACTCATGAGTCTTGGTCCGACGCTCAGGTCCCCTTGCCCCCAACTGGGGCTCCCATCACTGGGCTGCCCTGCCCCCTGCCCTCTGCCTACCCCACCCACTACAGTTGAACAGCCAGCCAGAGGAGGGGAGGGAGGATGTGGCCAGGATACCCACACTAGATTCACACTGGGATCCCGCCTCTTGTGGCCTCAGTTTTCCCTTCTGAAAAATGGGCAGAACCACTCTGCCTAATAGAAATGGAAACATTTGCAAAAGCACCTTGGGATAAAATTTTTTAAAAGTCAAGGGGAAAATCATTTATCCCCTTTCCAGGCTGACAATCACTCCAAGGTCTCATCCAGACCCTCCTACTTACCCCGCCTCCCACCTCATTACAGCCTCCTAGTGCCTCTGTGATAAAAGAAGCCCAGCTTTGCTCCTGTCCATGACTCAAAACATTGCTCTCCTACCTCCCCCCATCACTTTCTAGGTCTCTTATCAGCTCCCTGAGCTGCAACCACAGAGCATTTTCTCATTTGGGAGGCGGCAGGACACAACAATGAAGAGTAGTGGTTTGGGAGTCAAAATGACATGGGTTCAAATCCCAGCTCTGTAGTCTTAGGGAAGCTATGACACCTCTCTTAGGCTCAGCCTCCTCATCTGTAAAATGGGGGTGACGACAGTGCCCACCTCAGAAGTTGTTAGAAGATTTGAATGTGATGGTTTCCAGTGCTTCGTAAATGGCAGTAGCTGTTACTGTTACCTATACCTGCATGGGAACGGAGTTCTCCACTGTCACTGTCTGAGACCCCCAAGATTCCCAGAAGAGAAGGTCCAGTAGAACAAGTCTCCTGCCCCATCACTTGCCCCCACCCGTCACCCCTCCAGGTCATTCTAAGGAACAGCAGCTTTAGAACAAAGAGACACCTGGGCCCCAGCAAGCCCTACCACAGACGCGAGGCCCAGGAAAACGAGCACTTCAGAGGCCCATGGGACCCAGCTGGCAACCAGTTAAATGTTAAATTTCCAAATTACAGAGTCCCTGACCTGGAAGAAGTCTCCAAGGACCTAGCAGTCTATTCTCCTGCCTCCCGTTATTAACTATCCCAGAAAAGGAGACTTGCTTGCTCCCATTACTTAAAAAATTTCCCACGCATTCCCAGACCAGGCATGGCAAATACGTATCAAGCCCGTCAGTTACTGATGGCTGTCTGCGAGTGTTTTGTTGAGGAAGATTCTGAGGTTCTGTCTCAACTAGGCAGGACAGGAAACATTGATCAATTAGTAACATTTGCCATGGGCTCAGAGGGGAAATGTCAGTTCACATTCCATGTGTTTTTTCATTCCTGCTCTGCATCTCCCTTGACTATTGGCTCCCAGAAAGCAGAGGCTGAGCCTTGGCTCTGCATCCCGTAGGGTGTTCAGCGCAGCACCTGGCCTGGAGTAGGAATTTAGTGAATGTTTGCTCTTGAAAGTTCTCCTTGGTATCTAACTGAAATGTTTCTTGCTACAGTAGAAGCCTGTTCTTGCTGAGGGGTCTGGCCAAGGTCCCCTTTGTGTTTGTACTCAGCCCCAGCCTCTGATCACTTCCCCACTGCCGTGCGCTCTGGGAGGAGCTGGATTCTCACCGGGGAGGCGGAGTGGGGGGAGCCAGAGGGTAAGGCCTGTCGAACATGTGCATGTGGTAGGCTGGCGGGGAGTACACAGGCGGGGGCTCTTCATCGGAGCTATCGGGTTCCAAAGTCCTTTCCAAGATCTGTATCATGGAGAAGAAAGAAAGAAATATTAACAACCCTTCCTCTTCCTTGCATTTGAATAACATTTCTCCAAAATCCAGGGTGGGTGAGAATGTGTATAGTGAGGGACTCTGCCGATGCTGGTGGGAATGTAAATTGTTACAACCAGCACGTTGCAAAAACAGACTGGCTTTATATACTGAAGCTAAATGCGTGGCTACCCCTGACCCTACAAGTCCAGCATACTCAACAGGCATGAAAGCATTATGTCCCCAAAACAATGTTCAGAGCAGCATTATTCACCCAAAAAAAGGTTCAAAAACAAACAAAGCAAATCATTGTGATAGAAGTCAGAGCAATGTGACCACTGTGAGGGTGGGGAAGGCCAGGAAGGGGCACGAGGGGGCGTCCAGGTTCCACTGACGTTTCTTCTCTCGGTGCTTGAGAACATCACTGAGCTGCACACTTCCGACTTGTGGACTCTTCTATACATGTGCTATTATTGATAACTAACTTTAACATCACCCACACCCTCTCTCAAAAGTACTTCCACATGGATTGTCTTGCCTTAACCTCAAACAACTGAGCAAGGTAGGCTATGGATTGTTACCCCACTTTACAGATGAGAAAACTGAGGCCCAGGCTGACTAAGTGACATGGCAAAATCCACACGGTGTTTTTAGAACTGAATTCTACAACAATTCAGTAACTGAATTCTGAGAACTTGGACATGGTCTCCGCAGCAAGGGTCCCTCTTTCAGCCGCCAGGCCCGCATTCCCGGTGTGGATTCTCAGGGTGGACAGAGGCAAGGCGGCTGCCCGGGATGCCTCTCCCTCCCAGACTCCTTTCTTCGCCCAGCATCCAGAAAGAGGGACAGGGAGAGGCCACGGGCTGGACCAGAGGCCAAGGGGCTGGACAAAGACCATGGTTCCTGCTACGGAGACTAACCCGGACCATTCCCTGAGGGTCCATACTGGTCTGGGGCAGGAGGCAGCCATAACCAGGAGATCCCAGGTCACACGACTCCAGCGGGCCTATATCTTAGCCTCCCCCCTCCTCCCCTCTCCTCCCCAGCTCTGTTCCCATCTCCTCTGAGACCGAGGAACATGGGAAGGGGCCCGAGGCCATCAATCAGCCCCAGAGTCCCCAGGTCGCATGTTTTACCCTCAAGTGAGTTTGCAGAAGTCACTGCTAAACCAACTCTGCTCTGCCTCTGCAAGCCTGGGCTGGGCCAGGCTGCACTGGCTCGTCCCTGCCCTGAGCCTAGCCGTGCCCAGGCCCCGGGAGTCTCACAGGGACCCCTGGCAGATAAATGGGCAGGTGGTGAGTGAGCACTGAGTACACACACACACACACACACACACACACACACACACACACTGCCACGCTCTGTGCATACACAACTAGCCTGACCCAAGGAGGCCTCCTGCCCTGGAATGCGTTAACGTTCTTTCCTTTGAGGCGGAAAGTATTTAAACAGATGCTTTTGCAGAAAAAGAAGAATGTTACTGCTTTGTGGGCTACTGCTCTGCCCACCTCAAATTTCCACAAGAAGTGAAAAAGAGAGAGAGAGAGACCACTGAGCTCCACTGCTGTTCGTGGGCGAACCCCTGGTGCCTGGCATAGGACAGCGGCTCAGCAGCTACCTGGCACATCCAGAGTCTGTGCTGCTGCGGTCCCCCAACCCACCCTGCCCATTCCCAGACCCCACTGCTCTGAAGGACAGACAGGGCTCCAGGCTGGGGGCCAACTTATGGTGGCTGAGCCTCTCCTCCCTCAGTGGCTGGGCTGGTCTGTCCCCGCCGAGGCTGGTCTGGGTGAGATGGTGAGGCAGGGGGAGCTCAGTGGGAATCATTCCCAGAAGTCAGCTGCTTGGGGTTTCCCATGACTGGCCTGGCAGTTGGCTCCCCAGGCTGAGGGAGATCAGGCCTCCACAACTGCACCAGGAGGAGCCCTCATTTCCCAGCTGCCCCTGTGCCTCAGGGCGGCCTCCTTAGGCTGCAAGGACCAGACGTTTATCAGAGAGGCTCCTGAAGCAGAATGGGGAAACGCCAGAGGCAGGCGCCGGGCCAGGCACGCTCCGGAAAAGCTGATCCCCACTCTCCGAGGAGAGCAACCCCAGCCACGTTTCTGGCCTCCCCTGGCCTCTCTCCCCACAATCCCACCAGCCACAGTGAGGTTGTTCTTCTGGCTCTAAAGGTGTTGAAGTTTTCGGCTATGTGGCCTCTGGGCTTAATTCAGTGTGGGTGATGGATGCCCACCAGGTGCTCCAAGGGTCAGGGTCTGGCTATTTATCTGACAGAAGATGTTTCTCTGTGGCAAGGGTACCCCTCGGGCCAGCCCACCATCCATCACCCCCCAGAGAGGGGGCTTTTTCCAGTCAGCAGTTATTGTCATTCCAGCTGCTGCTCATAAATTTCCCGAAGCACTTTCCGCTGGCCCAGGAATTGCCCGCCGATGGGCCCAGGCAGAGCTCCAAACACTGGGGGCTGGGGCAGCAGTCCAGGAGGGGTGTTGAGAAGGGACTCAATCTGGAAAGCAAGATTCTTAAAAAAACAGAAGCGCACGCAGTGCAGGCCTATCTAGGGGATGCTGAAGCCCTGCAGAGGTTCCCAGGGCTGTGGGTGCCGTGGACAAAGGAGGAAGAAGTATCCTTCCCGGCAGACTGCCAGAACAAATGAGATCGCAGAAGGGTCAGGGCCTGCAGAGAGCCTTCCTTCCAGCTCACGCTTAAAGGATGTATTTGCAAACACACACTCCTACGTATACTCGCCCCTCTTTTTCACAAAGAAAGTCTTAGTTTTCCAGTAACTCCTTCCACTTGCTAATCCAGACAGGTCAAAGGAGTGGTCTCCAGGGGAAAGAGACAGAAGAAAACTGTGTAAAGGCAGTAGCAGCATTTATCCATTTAACAATATTCCCTGAGTGCTTGCTATGTGTCAGAACTGTCCCAGGTGCTGTGGGTGACACAGGGATGAGCCAGATGTCATTGCCCACGGAGCTGCTCTCCCGCCCGGAGAGAGAAATCCCAGGCAGCAGTCACTACGGGAGAAAGAGCAAGTGGGCCTTGCCCGGCAGGGTGACTCTGATTAATGGACAGTGGCCGCCTGCAGGGCTGTGTTGACTAGGAAGGACCCTGAGGCCGTATCTGGGTCTAGGTTTTCTCACTGTAGACGAGGGTAATAATAACGCCACCTCACAAAGCTGGGAAAGACTAGGACAGATGATACATCTAAAGCAGGAGGATAGCGCCTGGCACAGGCTGGGGCTCAATGAAGAGCAGAGTTAAATCCCATCCACTGGGGCCTTCCATCCACGGCCGCATGTCTCACATGCCCCTGCAGACAGTGACCTTCTCATGGAAAGGCTACATGCCCGTCTGCATCCAGCACTGCTGGTCCTGTAAAGACTGGGGAGGCCAAACATATACTGACTGAACTCTTGGATGCGTCCAGGGAGGACTGGCCACACCCAACGGGCGGGCCTCGATGCAGTGAGGTGATCGCATGTCCCTCATCCCTCTCCCTGGAGTAAGAAGAGAAGGACTTGGGCATCACTCACTACCACCTCCATCATGCCTCAGTCAGAGGAAGTCTGATGTCACGCTTCATCCATGGCTCCCGATGCTCTAGGGACACAGCCCCACTCTCTCAGAGTTAAGGCCTTTGCAACCTCCTGGTCTCCGCTCATTCTAGGATCCTAACAGATGGTCCTGCTCTCAGTTCCCCGGTGACTCATGCTCTACTTCACCTCTGAGCTTTTGTACAAGCTGTTCCCTCTGCCTGCACATCCTTGCCCTCGCTCTTCTTTTAGGTCTCCGCTTAGCCATCCGCACCGCTGGGGAGCCGTCCCTCCTCTCCTGCTTCCGTTCCTCCCGTCATAGCACTCACCACTCCGGGATGTCGTTGCCTGACCCTGGTCCCTATTCCCCGCTGCGCTGCGAACTCTGTGAGGGCAGAAACTTTGCCTGACTTCACTAAGAGGAATACCCAAAGGCTCGAGAGTACCATTTCTTGAAAAAATACAGGTCAGAGGGCTCCGGCCTGGATTGACATTCACTGGACTGGAGGGGCCCAGGTGTCTGCATTTTTAACCAGCTCCTCCATTCCCAGGACCCCTGACCCAGGGTCTATTTCCATTCCTGGAATACCACTGAGTAGGCACTCAGTGCTTGTTGAGTGACTGCATGATTTCTACCCATAAAATAAAGCCCTTGACGGACTTGGGTACCATTTCCCTATAAGAAATAAGGCTGCTAGCTGGTTAGAACCCAGGGAGGGGTATAATCCAAGTCCACTAAGGTTCAAAAAGTGCTGGAGCTCCCCTGCATTACCAGGGCCACGTGCCTACCTCCGGGGGGATGCTGTCCTCCGAGTCAGAACTGTCTTCATAGACGCTGCCACCACCCCCCTCCAGGTTCATCTGCAGCAGCTGGTCGATGGTGGCATCCACCGCCCCGCTATTGGCGCGCAGCACACACTCGATGATATCGTAATCCATGTTTGGGAACATGGTCTTGAAGTCATCCATGGCCTGGTTGAACTCAAGGCGGCGGACCTGGCGCGCCGGCCGGCTGTTGTTGAGCTCCTGTGAGGCGGCCGTCGCACTGCCCCCGGCCCCACGCGCTCCTGCGGAGCCGCCGCCACCGCCACCTCCGCCACTGCTGCTCCGGCGGAACAGGCTGGTCATCTTGCCGAGCCGTTGAGCAAAGGTACCGCCCTCCGGTGCCAAGTCCCTTCCTCCCGGTCCCTGCGCCGTCGCCACACGTGCTCCGCGGGGAAGCTATTCCCGCGCCTTCCCCGGCCCCTGGGCAGCCAGGTGGGGACCGGACGGGCAGGATCCCTGCGTCAGGAAACTAGGGCGCGGGGCCACCGGCAGCCCTCAGGGAGCAGCATCCGGACCTGGGCCTTGAGGGTACTGGACAGCGGTCATCCACACCCCCCGGGCATCCTGAGGCCGTCTCCACCGACAGTCGCACCTGAAACGGAGGGACACAGAGTAAGGAGCAGAATGCACCAAACTGTAGCTCAGGGAGATGGCCAAGAGGATTAGGGAGACCCCTGCCACGGCCGCGGGATAACTGCTTCCCTCTGCTTTCTCCAGCTGCAACAGTGACACAGCCAGTTCTTCAGTAACACAGGAGGGCTATACCAGTTGGCAAGGGCTTACTGACTCTGTGCCAGGCACCATCCTAAGTGTTCTGTGTGGACTGACTCAAGACACCACGATGAGGCAGGTACTGTTATCCCCATTTTGGAGTTGGGAAAACTGAGGCATAGAGGCTGAGAAAGTGGGGGAGCTGGAATTTGAGCCCAGGACCATGGCCTCTCAGCCGCTGGTCTCAACCACTGCACGCACTGCTAGAGAACCTTGAGGACCTGACTAGGGCAGGAGGGTCTCTGTATAGGCAATGTCCTTCATCTCCGTCTCTAGCCCCATCCAGTTCCTGCTTTCCTCACCTTCCCACATCAGGGCCCCACCATCGTGGTCCCACGTCATGGCGTGCAGTCTGTGCAGATCTCCTCTAAATCTGTGACAGAACACTATCCAGCCCGCTCAGATCCTGGCGTGTAAATCACTGCCAGGGTCACATTTCTTCCAGTGCAGTCAGCTGAGGGTTGAATGTGCCTAACATCGTTAAGTTCTGACTTTCTCACACTTACCCCAAGCTTTTACAGTAATTTTGCTAATTACAGAAATGTGGTAGCTTTATTTTAAGAGACTGTTCTATCAAAGGATATTCTTAAGTTTGATGAAACAGGTGTAAACCCGTTGTCCCTTTTTTAGGACTTGGGTCATACTCTGAACAGCTGATACAGGAATGTCTGTGTGAGCAAATCAGTGTGATATTCTCTCTTGTCACAATCTCAAGAGTCAATGATGCAAGGAAGATGAGGCCAGAGAGGTGAGGAAGGTTCAGGGTCCCTCCCTCACCCCGGGTCAGAACACCCATCACTACCATTAATCCTCTTTGTCCCAACAGGTCAGTCCCCTCGCAGGTAAAAGAGGACCTCATACTTTCCCCCAATGTCTTCCAGAGCCACCATGCTGAGATTCTAACCCCCACCTCCTTGGAGGGACATAAGAATTGTCCAGGGCTCATGTTCTGGGGCTTCCTTTGTGGGTGTCTGCCTAGTCTCAGGGAGGTGGGCTGGATTCAAGAACGGGGATCTAGAAGCACAGAGGACCCCCGCAGTCTCCCCCAACTCTAACACTGGTGTCACAGAACTGTAATCCCTTCCCACTTCTGGAGAAAACCAGTTAACATTCTGATATACCTCCGTCTAGATACTTTTTCTATGCATATACTACCATATGTATAAATTTACTTTACTGAAATGTGATCAAACAATAAATTCTACTTTGCAACTTGTATTTTCCATTTAATAATTTATTACAGTCGTCTGCCCATGTTAGAGCATGTAGATCTACTTCATCGTTTTTAACGTCTGAGTAGTATTCTGTTGACTGGGTGAAACATGATTTATGTATTATTTAACCTCTTCCTCCCCATCACTTCCCAGATGAGCAAGTCACAGCAGCCCAGAGATGCCGAGCCATTTCACAAGAAGACACAGAGGGATGACCTCAAATGATCAGTCCAAGAATTCTGTTATGAGAATGAACATAGGAAGGTAGCCCAGGATGTCCTGGCCTCCCACCACTGGCTTTTTTTTTTTTTTTTTTTTTTAGAGATAGGAGAAGGGAGGTAGAAAGAGAGAGAGAGAAACATCAATGTGTGGTTGCCTCTCACACGCACCCTACCAGGGACCTGGCCCGCAACCCAGGCATGTGCCCTGACTGGGAATCGAACCGGCAACCCTTTGGTTCACAGGCCAACACTCAATCCACTGAGCCACACCAGCCAGGGTCCACCACTGGCTTTAGACACCACACCTCCCCACACCCACACCCATACCTCGCACCACCCCCAAAACACTGGAAAGTCTGCTGCTCTGACTGCCAGAACGAATGTCCTCCAAGACACGGCCCCAGTCTGGTGGCTGCCTCTGTCCTGGACTCTGAAGCCTGCCCTGAGGCCTCTAACAAGGACCTCAGGGCCAGGAGGCCCCAGAAACCAGTGCCCTGGCCTGCCACCTGCTGTCCTGGTGTCATCACACATAGGGTTCAGTGTCTAGTGCTAACGGTCTCTGGCACCACCATCTTCCTGCCCTTCGAGTGATTCAGCAAGAGAGATGGAGGGACACAGCTCTGATTTTGCAAAGGGCAATCCCTTAGAGAAAGAAGCCAGGGCCTCAACCACCCCTGGCGGAGTCAAAAGGAAAAGGTAGGGCCCCCGTTTTCCCCATTAGTAGTCTTCTAGACTCCTCCTTCCGGGCCTCCCTGAGTGTTAGGAAGCCCCAGGGAGACATTCTCACATGCCTACCATTTGCAGTCGGTGCGCTGCCATTCCTGCTGTCACTCCCTGGCTGTAAAACCTTGTACAAGTCTCCTCTCCTCTCTGTGCCCAATGCCCTCATCCATATGTACAGAGCTCCAATGGGAACTGAACTAGATAATCCTCAGCCCAGGGCCTGGTACGTGGTTAGCTCTGTGATTGCTGTGGCCACTGCCCCAGAAGGCTAGCAAAGAGCCAGGAGCAGTCGGTATACTGGCCTCGCTGCCACCCAGCGTAGAGGGGGCGGGGCATTTTAAGGGCCCCTCCCCCACCATCAGGATGTCAACCCCTGGGATTCCCCCCAGAAGGACATGCTGGTCCTCGGAGCCCCAGGGGAAGCCGGGCTGGTGTGGACAGCCAGAGACATGACAGGCCATGAAGCCTCTTCCATTTACCGCAGGCGCACAGCCTTGAAAAGGTGTTTTGTGTGCCATAACATGCAACCGGCTGACAACTCTAAGCCAGCCCTGCCCCCACTCCACAACACAGATGAAGGGATGAGACGCAAGACAAGGAGGGAGTTGCCCAAGGACACAGAGCCAGCTGTGGCAAAGCCCAGACTTTTCCAGCAAAGGGTGGTTCTGTGCGTGAGGAGAAAGTGGCTCAGAAACAGTAATGGGAAATGCAGGGGTAAAGGATTTGATGTGCAGAAATACCATTTTCACAGGACTCTGCAAGGCCTCCCAGACTCCTAAGCCAGGCTGCCTATAATTAGCACCAGGTGAGGCTGTAAGGCCCCCCACTTCTCAGAGAATCACCCCCCCTGCCCCTCTCACTAAACTCAAGTGCACCCTGAGGCCAGGGCTGAGGTGTGGCTAGTAACTGGGACAGAGAGTAGGACTGTCCTCAGGGTCAGAGTCATCTCTCTGTCCCAGGCTGCTCCAGCACTGGGACATTTCATTTGAGCAGAGCAACCAGCCCTGCTCAAATGAAAAGCCATTTAAAACACATGAAAGAATTAAGGCAGGAGGTCTAGGTTTATGAGCTGTGCCAGGCACTTTCACATTTGATCTTTTTTACAGCTCCAGAGACACATCTCTCCGTTTCACAGCTGTGGAAACCAGTTCGGAGAAGGTAGGGGACTTGGGCAAAGTCACACAGCTGGTGCATAGAGAGGCCAGAATCAGGAACCTGCGACCTAAGAGTCAAAAGTGCCTAGTCAGACCGGCAGGGCTGAGAGCCAAGGAGCCTCAGAAAGGCAGCCATGTGTGCCCCAGGCTCAGGAGACCAGGCACAGCCTGGCTGACATTCTAGAAGAGGAAATGTGACCCAGACAGCACTGAGGAAGGGAGGGGAGAGGGGTGTCTCTTGGCCGTGCCCCAGAGCTGGCTCTGTGACCTTGGGGAAACCACTTCACCTCTCTGAACCTCAGGTGCTGGGCACTGGCAGGGAAACAGATGACCCTGACTGGCTTCTGAAGAAGGAAGTGAATCAAACCCGCTGAGCCCATTAGACATCTTGAAGGCTGGCTCGAAGGTTCTCCTGAACGCACAGTTGTCAGTGACTCGGGGACTGGAAAGCAGAAATCCCACACCTGTCCTCCCCCCGGGCCCCAGGGAGCCAGGCCTTTCACTTCCCGGTAAAGGCATCCAGACCTGGCAGGGGGTGGCAAATGTCCAACCTTCACTCCAAGCCTGAGCAGGCAGCCAAGGCCTGAGTCACTCCCTCCTGGCCAGGAGGGGTGGGCGAGCTGCCCCAGTGTCGTTCTCTTGACCTTGTCCAAAGTCATCCCAGCCGGTCTCCGGCAGGGCCAGGTAGGGTCCACCAAGGGGGATGTGGGAGCCCTGGAGCCAGAGCCCTAGGTTCTTATTCTGCACTGAGTCTAATAAAGATTGTGTGACTTGGACAAATTATTTCCCTTCTCTGAACCTCAGTTCCTCTGTTTGCAAAAATAGAGATAACGCCTACCTGGCAGGGGTGTTGTGATAAAACTTATAGGGCGCCTGCCGCATAATAAGCACCAGATGAGGTAGGTTGGCGTGACCTCAGCCGCAGGCCTTAGCCCTTTTCCTGGACTACGCTGGCACGCTGGGCGATGTTATCCAGTCCCATGGCTTTAAATACCATCTCCACACTGAATACTGGCCCCCAGATTCTCTCACCTTAACGTCTTAAGGTCTCTCGCATTCAACTCTTCACTTAACCATCCCGCCTGCTGCCTCGATTTGGGTGTCCAGGAGCAGCTCCAACATCGCGGGTCCCCCACCCTCGTGATTTCTTCAAACCCCAGCCTGCGCCTCCCCGCCTTCTCCATCTCTGTTAATGGCAGCTCCACGTAGCTCAGGCCAAACGCTTGGGAGTCAGTCTTGAGTGCTCGCGTTCTCTCACACCCACCCCACACCCAACTGCCAGCACTTCCCGCCCCACCCCCACCTCATGCCTGTGAACAGTGGATGGGGCTGCCCCAGGCTATCTGCGTCCCTACACACCCTTGGCTTCCTTCTCTGAAAATCCCTGAGGGACAGGAACAAGGGACAGATAGGATCTAGAGATCCATCTGACTTTGCTTTGATCACAGCCTGCAGAGGGACTCTTATCTCAGTCTCTTACCTCAGACCTGGGCCCAGTCCAGTGCCACCACGCCAGGCCACTAGGGGGTGTCCCAGGGCTCAGGCCACGTCTGCTGCTAAGGAAAGGGCCAACAGAGCATCTTCTCTCTTAGAGCCCAAGAATCTGCCCCACCCCCACCCTAGGACTAACTGAAAGGGAAAGGAACCATCCAATCACCCCAGGGGTCTTAGAATCCAAGATTCGAGAGTTTCAAAATAATTTATTCCCGAGGTAGGAAATACCAGGCACACATGCCATCAGTGTCTAGCCTGTGTCCTTAGCAGACATCACTAATCCATCCAGGTGTTAATGTCCTCAGAACTGTTTTTTAACAAAGGGCCCTGGGCAAGCCACTACCAGTGGTTAGAATTGGCAAGAGGGACACTTCCCGCTTGCCAGCCCTTTCATTTCCCGTATGAGAGGAGCAGGCCTCCGCTAACTTTGTCTCATCAGGAATCCAGGCTGCAAAAGCCAGCAGGGCCAGAATGAGGTCATATGACCCCTGGGACGCTTGTGTAACCATGGTTAAGTTCTGGGGAAACCTCAAGTGGGTAATGGCATCATTAATGGAGAGCTGCTGGACCCGGGGCAGCTGCATCCTCCTCCAATTGTCACCTCGGACGACGGGGTGGGGGCGGGGCGCAGGGGAGTCTGCTGAGTTTCTTGGCTTCTGAGCTGGAGAGGCCCCACAAGGGGGAGAAATAAAGGGACAGTGGGACTGAGACAGAGAGCGGCTCTCAGGTCTGCATGCGTGTGTAAGCGCGTGTGTAAGCGTGTGTGCGCTTCCAGCGGGGAGGGGGAGGGGACAGCCCTGACAGAGGCGTCTTGTCCTCCTGCCCCTGCACAGGCTTGTTTTCTTCCCAAGCTATTAATGTCGCTGCAGCTTCAAACGCCGGGTGACCTTTACATGCGGAGCCTCCTCCTCCTCCTGCTCAAGGCGCGGAAATGGCTTAATGGAAACTCCAACGGCCACGGCCACGGCCGCTGGGGCTGCAACAAAGCCGTCCTCATTCCCTAGGTGCCTGGAGCACCCGGGCAGCCACACCTGTGCCCACCTCCAGGGTGGGGCTGTGAGTCAGGAAGGGCAGAGAGGACCCTTGGGCACAGCAGTTGGGGAAAGGCGGCCTGGTTGGGCCTGAGAGGAGGAAGAGAGGGAGAGACAGGCTCGGCTCTGCCATGCCCTGCCGTGTGATCTTGGGGCAGCCATTTACCTCTCTGGGCCATCCCCCATCATTTAGTCTAAACTAAGGGAGGAGGAAAAAAAATATCTTCCTCCTCTGAAAAAAATCCTTTAAAAATATGTAGAAGAAAAAACGGGGGAAGCCCTGGCCAGATGGCTCAGTTGGTTGGAGCATCATCCCATACACCAAAAGGCTATGGGTTCAATTCCTAGTCAGGGCACATACCTAATTTGCAGGTTCGATCCCTGGTTGGGGCACGTCCAGGAGGCAACTAATCAATGTTTCTCTCTCACATCGATGTTTCTCTCTCTCTCTGTCCCTTCTTCTCTCTCTAAAATCGATAAACATATCCTCGGGTGGGGATTAAAAAAATAGAAAAAGGAAAAAAAAAAGACATTTTCTCTCTTCGTCTTCTTTTCTTTTAAGATTTTATTTGTTTACTTTTAGAGAGAGGGGAAGGGAGAGAGAAAGAGAGGGAGAGAAACATCAGTGTGTGAGAGATACATCAATCGGTTGCCTCTCGCACACCCCCAACCAGGGACCTGGCCCACGACCCAGGCACGTGCCCTGACTGGGAATCGAGCTGATGACCCTTCGGTTCGCAAGCTGGCGCTCAATCCACTGAGCCACACGAACCAGGGCTTTCTCCTAATTTTTTTTTCTCTCTTGCCCCAACTTCTGTGGCCAGGTCTGTAGTCCATGGGAGCAGTCTGGCAAGGACTAATGCAAGAGGTATCAAAGGAGGGTATAAAGTCCTTCTGCTGTGAAAGGACTGGCCCCGCAGCCTCAGTCCTAAGGACACCATCATTCACATCTTTTCCTGAGGCCCAAATATCAGGCTTGGCTGCCATAAAAATCACAATCGAGAAGCCCAACTCAGCCTTCCAGTTGAAAAGATCCCAGATGAAGCTCCTCAGGTGTTTGTCTGGCTCACCTTGGTAGCTAACGGTAATAACAACAACAACAACAACATAACCTACTGCCTGCTTCTCGATGTGCCAACCGCTATTCTAAGTGTATTCTGCATGTTAACTCCTTGTATCCGCTCAACAGCCCTATGATGTACTTATTACCACTGCTATTTTCTTTTTATAGATAGAAAAATGAGGCACAGAAGGGTCGAGTAACTTGTTTAAGGTCACACAGTTAAGTGGTCAAGCTGATACTTGAGCTCAGAAAGTCTGATTCCAGAGTTGACACTGTTAATCTATGCGCTTGACCACCCCTCTGAGGTCCCCGGAGTTGAGCATGGAATGAGCACACAGCAAAACCTCAGTAACTGGGAACTGAATTGAGTCCCTGACTGGGCACCGTTGCCCCTGGAGAGGCTAGGGGAGCGAGGGAGGAGTCTTCACTCAGTGCCTCAGGAAGTTAAGAACCCTAGCAGTTTCCTTACAAATCTTTCCCCCACCCCACCAAGGTTATCAAGTTGCCAGGACTGTTTCCCCCTCTACCTGAGATGGTTGGGACGATTTCCACAACAGCCCCCCTCCCCATTCAGAAATACCACTTGCTCAGCCAAAACACTCAACTCAGATGCCTGGGAGGAGATCAAACGTCATGGTGACACCTGGAATACCTAGGTCTGAGCAGGCCCTCCGGGCCAGCCTGCAGGTGTGCATGCCTGGCCTAACCTGGGAGAAGGGGACCACTGGCTCCTCAGGTGCACGGCAGTGAGGCTGAGCTGGATCCAGGCAGGGGCTCATGCTGGCCCAGGTCCAGCCCCCCTGGGAAACAGGAGCCACGTGCCCTACTCCCGGCCTCCCCTTTAGGGAGTTAGGGTGAATGTCCCTCCACGGGGAGGCCTGCATGGTCTGGGGCTGAGCCCCCAACGTCCGGACAGCCCAGATGTCTCTGGGCCCCTGGGACAGGTGGTTAGTCAATGACACCACATTTAGTATGTATTGTAATTGGGTATCTGAGCATACCCAGGGAATGCAGGCCAAGGGACCAAGATGAGGGATGGGTGCTCAGAGTGAGCAGTTGGGAATGGAAGTCCCAACTGCTGCTCCCTCCCCATGCCCCCTGCCAACACATACTTCTTTGCACCTACCCACTGATCCTAAATCCATTTCCATGGAATTCGTATAATACACATCATGGAACACTATACAATGGTAAACAAAAATGAGGCATCTTGATATGCCTCTATGCGCAAGACTTGGTGCGAAGGGGAACGACGCAAGGCTCAAACGTGAGTATAGTCACTGCAGGCACACCTCGGAGCTACCGCGGGTTCGGTTCCCGGCAATCGTCATAAAAGCGAGTATGGCAATTAAGCAAGCTGTAATCTTTTTGCTGGTGGAGGGTCTTGCCTTCAATTTGTAAACCATACAGTTGCAAGTGCAATAAAGTGAAGGACAATAAAACAAGCTATGCCGGGATATTGTAGTGTACTATGGTATGGGGATGTCTGTACGTATGGAGAGGGAGAGAGAGGCCACTCTGAAAAGAGCCACAAGAAACTAATACTACAGGTTGCTACTGGGGAGCATTAGGTCATAAGAGACAGATCGGGGAAACTTTTCTCTGTAAATCCTTGCATAGGTGTTAAATTTTGCCTCATGTTTATTTATTAATTTTAAAATAAAATAAGCAAATAACCTATAGAGAATGTCAAAGCGACAGCCTTGCCGGTGGTTTTTTCAATGCTCTTTTTGCATCTTCTGCAATGGACATGAATTACTTTTTAATAATAATTATAGCAAATATCTATGAGCACATACTACCTGCCATGTGCTTTCCAAGCACTTGGTGTGTATAACCTCCTGACAACCCCACAGTAAATTAAGTAGTATACCCACTTTACAGAATAGGAAAGTGAGGCTCAGAGAGTTTAAATAACTCACGTTATCACACAGGGACAGAGACAAAATTTGAATCCCAACAGTCTGCCCTCCCCCACAGTCCAGGCTCTTCTTAACCTCCACCTTATATTGTCTAATTAAAAAATAAAATAAAATAAAACCCAAACAAAAACTGAATGATGATAGGAAAAAAACTTAAGAAAAAAATGAACCATAGAGCTGCCAGAGCTTTAAAACTTTTATAACCCTCAGAACCACAATGCAATCCTTCCTGCCTCGACTAACATGGACGGCCTCCTCCAGTACTGCCACAGTGGGAACCAGGCTCAGCTCCTCCCCGGTGCACTGCACCCCTCGCATCCCTTATGATCCAAGGCCCGTCCACTTCCTGGTGGGGTTGCCAGGGAGGATAAGGCCCAGTGGGCAGGGTGATGGCTGGGGCCACAGCTCCTTCAAAGGTCAGACTTGGAGGGCCCCCTGGGGCAGAGCGGGGTCAGGTCTGGCCAGGAAGTGTCTAGTGGAGGGGGAACCAAGAGTTGGTTTTCACTGGGGCTGAGTTTGGGGTAAGAGGCCACAGAACACGGAGAACAGTAGTTAAGGTGGGGCCAAGTTCAGCTTACATCCTGACCCCCACTCCGTGGCAGGGCGAGAGACCTTCTGCAAGTTAGTTTCCTCATGTGTAAAATGGGCTGCCTGCACCTCCTCTGAGGGGTTCCTGAGGGGAACTCACGTGATGGGTACACAGAGGCTCCACGCGTGGACGCAAGCTCGAAGGCCACATCGTTCTCTGGGGCTGGGTCTAGAGGGCCCAGGAGTCAGGCCTGGCATTATGATCCTGACTCCAGCCCTGAAGGGGGAGCATGTGCAGCACCAAGGCCTCCCCCCAGGGGCCTCCAGGACCTCAGGCTGCAGAGCTCTGGGGCTTCTGAGTGCAGCAGGGAGCTGGGCCAACAGCCCCATTCCTGCCTCTACTCTACCCCTAGAGAAGCTTCCTAGGGAAAGAGAAGTGAAGTGGCTGGAATGTTCCACAGGCCCTCAATTGCCCAGGCCTCCCACTCTTGCTGGGGCTGGAGGATAGGGGGTGGTCTGATAAGGCCCTGACCCCTTAAAGACAGGCTCCCCAGGGTCCTGGGCAGCTGGCGCACAGGCACAAGGCACACAGGCAGAGTGGCCTTCTCAGAAGTGCTGCCCGGGGCAGCTGAGGAATGCAAGCCCAGGGCTGGGGACAGAGGCTTGGGGAGGGGGTGGTTGGCGCTGAGCTTCAAAGAGCAGGAGGTGCCCTGACCAGTGTGGCTCAGTTGGTTGGGCATCATCCCGCAAAGCGAAAGGTCGCAGGTTCGGTTCCTGGTCCAGGTCAGAGGAGAGGCAACCAATTCATGTTTCCCTCCCTTCCTCCCTTCCCCTTTCTCTAAAAATAAATAAATAAAGTCTTTTTAAAAAACCAAAAAAACTTAAAGAGGAAAAAAAGCACAGGAGGCAGCTGTGGCTGGGAGGGTTATCGCCCCCAACTCAGGGGTCTGGGACACCATCAGATATCCCACCCCAGAGAGAAGAGCCCAAAGAGCCCAGCCCAGACAGCAGATGAGATTGTTTAGAGCCACTTACCAGGCCAGCTTCTTCCTCCAGCGCACACTGTTCCCTCCTCCTCGCCTCCGCCCTTTCTGCCTCTTTTCCACCTGTGTAGCAGCAAAGCTCCCCTCCCATGGCTGCCACAGAGGCTCCCGGAGACCAGCTGCCAGGCCTCCTCTCCCCACCTGAAGCCCTCCCTCATCCACATGACCTCGCCTCTACATACCCACGCGCCCACACATGCCCTCTAGAGAGGCCGTGTTAGGAAGGCAGGAAGAAACCTCACGTTCTCACTTCCAGATGGTGCGTGTTGCCTAAGGTCACAGAACTCGACAGCTACAGAGCTGGGATTTGAACCCCGACCCTAAGACTCCTGGGCCAGTGCTCTCTCCCTGTGTGGGCACACACACTTGTACACTCCAAACCAGCTCGTGGGCCTGCGTGTGTCCCAAGCACTGGTGCGGTCAAACCCATTTACGCACACACAGTGCCACATGCTGGTCTGAGGCCCTCAGCCACAGGAAACAGGCACCCGCTTGAGACCTTTCCTGAGCTCTCCTATCCAGCCCAGGCACTCAGTCGGCTTCTCTCTCCACCCAGCTCTGAAGCGGTGTTTTTAAAATTACAGTCAGTCTCCTAAACCCACATTAATGTGCACTGACAGCACCCTCACTCTTCCCTCAGTGACACCCTGTACGCCACTCCCTTCACTGCACTGATGGCAAGGCCAGATGTGTCCCCAGATCCCTGTCTCTTCCCCATTTTACCCAAAATGATTTTCACAGCCTCTGGTACAGCGACAGTGAAGCTGGGCTGACCTGACTTGCAGCAAAACTGGCCAGAGCTGGGAAGTGGCATGCCCTGGCCAAGGCATGGGCTTCCTGCTTGCCTACAAGACCAGCTCCTGGAAGGGAGTGCAGGGAAGGGCCTCTGGCTGGCTGGCTGGGGCTGGTGGGCCTAGTCCTCCAGTCTGACAGTCACGGGGTGGAGGCAGGAACTCCCGGGGGTCCCATAACCTGCCTTCTTTGCTTCCAAGGGGGCCTCAGTTTCCACCTCTAGAAAATGGAAAGAAATAGCCCCTACTCAGTCTGACCTTTCCCATCACTAAAACCTCCCTCCCAGGGATGCAGGGACATGCGTGGGGGTGGGAGGGTGGATCAGGGTCAGAGAAAGACACCACTGTACTAGCTACAAACCATGATGACGTCTCTGCCGAGGGAGGAGGCTGCGTCCCAGTCCCCCATGGCTGGAAGGCCCTGTGCCCTTTGTTTAGCTACAGAACCAGACCCCTTTCCTCAAATGAAATCCTCAGCAGAAGCCTGCCCTCACCCTCTACATCCAGCAATTATATGTAATCGGAGAACCTGGCATTTACTAAGTGCTAGTCAGTGTTCCTGGTGCATGACGTCAGTTAATCCTCATGATAACCTAGTACTGCAGATTACCATCTTCTATCTTTATCAGAGCCATTTTGCAGGTAGGGACACTTAGTTATGTGTGACCTAGAGGCTGTCCAGGACTGTGTCACACCCAAACTGCATGGTCGTACAGGGCAGAGAACCAGGGTACCTGTCAAGTCTCCTGACATAGTTGGTACTTGCAAGTGTTTTAAAGCCTGGGTTTAACCCCATATGCTCTCATCTCCCCACTGCTACCAAGCTGCCCTTCTGGAAATGAAAATGTACTTCTCTATCAGTCTAAGAAACAAATGCTCTTTGCACTATAGCACTGCATCTCAGAGGGTGGTGAGATTTCATCAGGCTCCCTGAGGTGTTTGCTAAGGACGCATATTCTCTAGCCCACTATTAAATCACAATCTCTGGGAGGGGGGTGGGCAGCGGCCTGGAACACTGCATGTTAACCAGCTCCCAAGGTTCGTCTGACACCCAGTAAAGTGTGAAGACCATTACCTTACAGGATGATGCAGTTCAGAGCCCTGGATTCTGGTTTTAGCTCTGTCACAAACCAGCCAAGTGACCTTAGGCAAGTCATGCTTCCTCCTGGACCTTCAGATGCCCATCTGAAAAATGGGCAAGGAGCGTGGTATGGTCTCAAGATGCCTTTCACCCCTGACATCCTCTGAGTCTGACCTGAGTCCCCAGATGGCCCACAGGTGTGAGAACTGAGATTCATGGACTATTCTGTCCCTGTAGCAGCCAAAACACGCTGTAGGCGCACATTAAAAAAAAAAAAAAAAGAGTTCCTAACTGTTTGATTTAGGGGGATCTGCAAAAATACCTTGCCTCTGGCTCCAAGCCCTAAACAAATGCCTTTTGGATTATCCATGACACCTCCCTGCCCCCACGAATATCTATTTTCTTCATTCCAGACTGAGCCAGCCGAATTCTGTAAACATTGGGTCCCACACCTGAGCTTAGTCAACAGTCATCAAACAAAGGCACTGCCAAGTCGCCCTACAAGCCCAGACTCATCCAGCTCTGCCTGTCACAGGGAAGCAGCAGCCTGGGATGTGTGGACCCTGTCCCTTCCTCCTGCCATTGAATGGGAACGAAGGGCAGGTCAGATAGAGGGTGGAGTCAAAATGGCTCCAGCCTACAAATGGGTTACAAGGTTATCCAGACTTAAGGAGTGTGAGGTGATGGCATGGGAAGCATCCAGCAGTAACTGGGACCTTCCAAAAGCAGCACCTTGACAGCACCATTAAAATATGTGCTCAGCCCTGGCTGGTGCGGCTCAGTGGACTGAGCACCGGCCTTCAAAACAAAAGGCTGCTAGTTCGATTCCCAGTCAGAGCACATGCCTGAGTTGTGGGTCAGTTCCCCAGCTGGGGGCGTGTGAGAAGCAACCAGTCGATATCTCTCTCACATATTGATGTTTCTCTTGCTCTTTCTCCCTCTCTCCCCCTCACTCAAACAAACAAACAAACAAACAAACGAACAAACGCATGTTTAGCTAGTGCTCAAGCATTGCTCGCTAGTGGCAAATATATGACTCACTCATCCTTTAAGCTCTATGAATCCCTGAGTGTGGAATGTGGGAGTTATCTGACCCACAGCCCATGAACGTGGGGTGAATTCTGATTCATGCTACTTTTGTGTATGGTCGGCCTGTGTGCGCTCAAGCCCGTGCGCAAAATAACCTAAGGGGAAGGACGACGGTGGGAAACATCTGTGAACTGTACCCGGGGTCTGCTGATCCTAGTTTTTTTAAGAATCCTGAAATAGATCATCCTCTCACCCTGAGCATACTGACTGCCCCAGATGATTGTGTTTTACATGTGTACAACACTGCACAGTCTACAATGCTGGGGAATTGTCCGCAAGCTCTTTCCATTCAGTCAGGCTCTAGGCTGGACACGAACCCCACAGCAGGGGATTCACCCTGGCACTGTGTGAGGCACGTTACCTACATGGAACCCTCACAACAGAACTGTGAGGTAGGAAGTGCTATTTTGCAATGAGGAAATTGAGGCACAGAGGAATGAAATAACTTGCCTGAAGTCTCAGAGCCAGGAAGTGGTGGAGTCAGGATTTTACCCCAAAGCCCACACTCCCAACCACTCACTCACCGCGCTGTCACCCCATTTTCAGTGGCGAGCCTCTACAGCTCTGCATGGGGCCGAGAGAGAAACAGAGGCTCCGAAGGGCTGGGAGCACAGAGGCCGCCTGGCAACGGTTCCACCTCCAGGCAGCTTGGGGCAGGAGAGGAGTGGCTGTGTGGAGCAGACCCAGCAGCTGGGAGATGGAGAAAGTGTGGGTGCACCCAGCTCAGAGCTGGGCAGGAGTCCCGCCACATGCCTCCTAAGCGCCACAGCCATCCCAGGCCGGGAGGGGACCTCTCCGGGCTCCCACTCTCACCCCAGCAGGGCCTCCCTGTCCCAGTCTGGGCTCTGGTCAAGTTGTGTTTCCGTTCCAACCACAGCAGCGGCAGCAGCCCGAGTGAGTCAAGGCCTGGCGGGAGGAAGTGGCCACACTTGAAAATCATTAACATGCAGGGCTGAGCTTGGGGCCTTTGTTCTTGAGCAAGGACTGGAGCATTTCACTTTCAGGAAGGAGGTGGGAGGGCGGGGCAGGGTCAGAATTGCACAACGACAGGCACAGGCTCAGACACACACGGTTCCCAAATGGAAATTGTGGAAACTGGCTTAAAGGGCCCCTGAGGGAGAGCGCCCACAGACCCATGGCCCTCACACCCAGTGGGTCCGCATGGAGAGAGAATGCCAGCCAACCTAGGTCTGTTGCTTTTCAAGTCAGAGAGGCCTTCCGACAGGGGGTCCGTGGGGGCTCTGTGGTTAACCATCTTCCGCGTCAGGGAAGCCAAGCGAAGGAAGGAAGCAGAAAGGCAGCAGAGGAAGAGTGGGAACTCAGGCCCCGCACCACAACCATGACGGGGGCCCCAGGTCCCAGGGATGAATGATGCCCCCTTCGTCTGGCTTGGGAAGGCCAACCCCGGCTCTGGGAAGACTGCCTTCCCGCACAGCTCCCCCTTCTCCAAACACAGCATCCGTCTTCCAATCATGTAGGTGTAATGTGTCCCTGGTGTCTCCCAGATGCAAGGCAAAAACAGCGAACAGCCCTCACAGCACCCCCCGTGGCCCGGAAACACTGTAAGGCAACGTATTTTAGGGAGACAAGTCAGCTGCCAAGGAAAAATCTATTTTTAAAAATGTAACACAAACAACAAGAATAAAACAGGCTTTGAGCAAGCCTCACAGGCCCTTGGAAGAGGACTGTCCCTGCATCCCGGGAAATGGGCCCGGTGCCCCTCCCCGCCTTGCAGGGGTCCGCGGGAGGCTAAGGTTTCACCCTCCTCCCCTCCTGCTCCTCATTAGAGCTTAACCTCCAGGCCCTTGAGGAAATTGGGAGAAATGGGACTCTTGTCGTTTGTCAATTACAAAGTAAACAGCTCTCTAGGGGACTGCCCTCCTTGGGGGGGGGGGGGTCTTCTCACACTCTCAGACCCCTCCTTCCCACCTTCCCTAGGCTCCACTGGAGGAGGCGGCCCACTTAGTGAGGCTACTGCCCTTTCCATCCGTGTTGTGGGACCTCTGCCTGGCGGGGGCAGGCCACCCACCAGGTCCAACTCACCTCCCTCAAAGCCTCTCTGTCTGGAAAGGGCTTTCGGGGACAGGAAGCAATAAACAGAGTCAGGTGGCCAAGATGCCAAGACGCAGGGGCTGAATATGCAGTTGGTGGATTTTCCAGGCCTCTCTGTGCTCTCCCACCAGCTGCCTGGGGCTCTGGAGAGAAAGGTGCTGGCGAGAGACAAGCTGGTCTTGGACTGGAAAGGTGGTCTTTTGACAGGACTAAGCTGGGTCTTTCCAAGCCTATGTGAGGGGACTGCATGCTCTGATAGTTCCATGAGCACCTTCTCATAGCCTCAAAGAGAAAAAGAGGAAGGAGCCCCCGTACCCAGAGCCCAGCCTCCCGGGAGCTATAGCTAACTCCCTCTCCAGCCCCTGCTCACCTCTCCACTCAGCTCTAAATTACTTCCTTAGCTCCGAGGAGACTCCCAGAGGGGAGGGCATGCCTGGCCAAGCTGCCAGTGAGCTCAGGCCAGGTGGGTGGCCCACCTTTACAAAGAAGCTCACAGCTTAGTTTAGCTGCCCCTGGAGTGGAGAGCAACTGGGGAAAACTGAGACTGGTAGGGAAGGTGCCTGTGGGCGGCACGGCCTTCCCAGGGTCAAGCTTGGCTCACATTCCCCAAAGGGGCTGAGAGCTGGGGAAACGGTGGCCCACGTGTGCAAAGCCGTGAGTATACATCGGTTTGTGACAGCAAAACAGGGGACCTTTCCTTCTTGTCTCTCAATACCCAGTAGCCAATAAATAACACAAGGTACGTCCACAGAATGGAAAGGCATGCGGCTAAGACCTTGGCATGCAGTGCCAACCTGGAATGACATGAAAAACCAAGTTGCAGAGCTACATGCACACGACAAGTTTGTTTAAGTGTCCTTGTATATTTGGATATGCACGGGAAGATGAAGGCGTTTGAGTGGAAACACCCCAAATACTAAGTGGCAATTATCTTAGGAGTAGGGTTGTGTGCTGTTTACTTCCTGCCCCTCTGCATCCTTTGAAGTTTTCACAACAAACATGCATTATTTCTGTAGCTTAAAATTAAGAATTAAAAAAAAAAACTGCTGGTGGGAATATAAAATGGTACTGCTTCTGTGGAAAAGTTGGGTGGTTCCTCAAAAAGTTAAACCTAGAGTTACCCCATGACCCAGCAATTCCACTCCTAAACCCATACCCGAAAGAATTTAAAGCTGATATTCAAACAGATATTTGTACACTCATGTTCATAGCAACATTATTCAAAATAGCCCATGCATCAGTCAATAGGTGAACGGATAAACAAAGTGTGGTATATACATGTAATAGAATATTATTCAGCCATAAAAAGGACTGAAATTCTGGCATATGCTACAACATGGAAGAGCCTTAAAAACATGCTAAATGATATAAGCAAGACACAAAAGGACAAGACACACACTTTGTCTTGATTCCACTTTTTGTGGGTATGATTCCACTTTTATGAAGTATCCAAAAATAGGCAAATTCATAGAGACAGAAATTAGAATAGAGGTGACCAAGGGCTGAGGGGACAAGGACATGGAGACATTTGTTTAATGGGCAGAGAGCTTCCGTTTGGGATGATGAACAAGTTCTAGGAATGGACAGTAGTGATGACTGAACGACATTGTGAACATAACAACACCACTGTACTGCCATTTAAAAATGGTTAAAATGGTAAATCATTTGTTATGCATATTTTATCACAATAAAAATAAATAAAGAGATTATCAGGCAGGACGAGGCTCTGGCGGCAGAAGACACTGTGAATCCCCGGGCAGAAGCGGGCACACAGGAAATCCTGCCAGCACAGAGCAGCTCTGTCCCCGTCTGCATGGAGTGGGCCAGGGGACAACGGCATCCCTGTTGATGAGCACTGTTCACATGGTCTATAGAGTCACACACGCCACAAGGCTGGAGGAGATGGCGGTGCAGAGATACTTTCTGAGACATTTGGAAGAGCTGCGCTATGATACATTAGAAAAGGTTAGTATGCCGGGAAATGAAGCCTGCACTGGAGAGCCCTACTGGATAGGAGGGGATAGATGGTTTGCTTATACTTCAGGAGGCTAGGAAGGGAAGGTCAGGAGCAAGAGAGAGAGAGAGAGAGAGGGAGAGAGGGAGAGAGAATAAGCAGAGGTCTGTCCTAGAGGATGCTCTGGCAGGCAGAAATCTCATTCATTCATCAACCATTCAATAAACATCACAGAGCACTCGCAGGTGCTAGGCAGTGGGAAAGTGGGGGTGGGAGGGAATAGGAGGACCCACTCATCTTGTAAATACCTTAGTGTACTTTCAGTGCCACCACCCACCTTGCTCAAAAAGAAATACATATACAAAAAGAAACCAAAAGCTGCCCCTGCCTCCATCTTCTAGCGAAAAGTAAAAACCCCTCTTACTTGAGGCCAAGCATTTCCATCCAGAATAGGAAATAACATCAAAATTGCCAACATGGGTTGGTCTTCCTGGTAACTGGGCCTTACTCGCACGGGCGTGGCCTCGCCACCAGTTACCAGGCATCGACTGAATTACCAGATTCGTTCTTCCCAAAGGAGAAAAGCAAACAGAGAGGTGAGGGGACGCCGGGCTGGGACACCAGGTTTGGAGGCTGTGACTGCTGAATGCAGACTTCTCGGGCCCGTGGTGTCCTGAGCTCTTACCCTGCGTATCTGCAACTGTGCAAGGACGGAGGAGCTGGGGGCGGGCGGCACATCTGTGGTCACTAGCAGCTCCGCCTCACTCGAGAGAAGAATACGTAAACAGCGGACTTTGTTGAAAAGGGCACTGGATCCAGGGCCTTCCTGGAGTGTGTAACGTGTGTGCATGTGCACTGGAAGAAGAGGCCGGCAGCTCTGAAACAGCTCACCTTGGCCGCTACGGCCTTTCACAGAGACCCACACATAGAACGGTACTGTCCAACAAGGGAGGCGCCAGTCACAAGTGGCAATGTAGACTTAAATTTTAATTCATGAAAAGTGAGTGCACAACTCCGATCCTCAGTTGCATAACCATATTTGAAGTGCTCAACAGCCATCCAGGCTAATGGCCATCCCATCGAACAGGACATTTCCTGCATGGCAGGAGATTCTATCAGACGGCACTGTTCTAGAATCCAAAGGGGAGCCCTCCTCCTTAGCAGTATGAAGACTGGAGGGCTTCATTACAATTATTTGGGGGAGACTAAGGACTGTGGACTCTCGATCCCCAACGAAGGAGTCCTTTCACACCCTTCTGGGAAGGGTGGGTGAGTGCAAAAGCCCTTTCTCCTGGGCAGGTAGAGCTAGGGTGAGCACTAGGTCCTCAGCCAAAAGCAAAGCTTCGGCCTGGTTCCCGTGAAACTTGACACCCCAGGCAGAGGGCGGCAGAAGTCCCATTAGGAGTCCAAGTTCTGGTTTCAACATGCACAGGACCCAAGGCCCTCCAATTTGCGTTGCCAGGAGGAAGGGGTGCTTAGCATTGTCAGGGTTCATCTACTGCCCCGCTCCAGGGCGTGCCCCATGGTGGCCCTGGCACTGCCTCCCTGGGCTTCTCCAGAGCAATGGAGAGGAGTCAGGGGAAAAGGGTAGCTGAGGCAGGGGTGTGCGGGGGTGGGGAGGTAGGTGGGCAGTGCTTGTTAAAGAAGAAAACATCATTTCACAGAAGCTGATGTGTCAGTCTAAGGAAATGAATGGAAAGGGGTTCTGAGAAAGCAAACGATGGCTGGGTGTTTGGGCCTATATCTCTGAACTAACCAGAGAAAAATTGCTCAAGTACCTCCCACCCCTGCAACACCCACCAATGTGATGATATGAAATGGCTGAGACACCTCCACTCTTAACCAGTCTCCTAAAGAATTTCCCCATCTGAGTCACAGGGGCATCACCATTCCCCTCCCTAAGTTGTCTCAGCTTGGCCCTGAAAGTCAACCAAAATGACCTATAAATCGAGAACCCCAGACTGAGGGCTGGAGGCTGGGAGGGGAGTGAGCCGACAGCCCACAGAGAGTGGGAACGCTGGGAAATGAAAACTGAGGGGGTAAATGAGGAACCTGGGTTCAGGTCCCGGCTCTGCCACACAGAGCAAGTTCCTTTTTCCTTTCAACCTTTTTAACAATGATCATAATAAAATAAAACAGAGAAAACTGCACAAAACACATGTAAGTTTAATGAAGGAATTTAATGAGTAAGGCCAACACCTTTGTAACCACTTATGTCCAGAAACGAAACTTGGTCAGCCACTCCAAAGCCCTCTCCACATGCCACCAGCTGGGTTTTGTAGTAATCACTCCCTTGCATTTCTTTGTCACTCAAATGTATATCCTTGGACACGACAGTCTATTTTAACCTACAGATTCCCCCTTTATCCCTTTTTTTCCTTATCATTTATGAGTTGAAGAACCCAGGCCACTTGACTATATACTTCCCGACTGTCTGAAGTTCATAGAGCAAGTTTTCCTTTGGTCTCTGATCCTCAGTTTCTTCTTCTCAACCAGCACTGTCCTGCCCAGTTTATGAGGCGCCTATGACAATAAAAAAGACAGCCTGGAAGCTCATCAGGAAATGCTTATTTTGTTAGGCAAAGAATGCAGGACGTAAACTCATATATACGATATGCTTTCAACCACATAAAGAAAAAATACAGAGGAAAAAGGACCAGAGGGAAATAGGCTAATATATTAATAGTTATACTGATGGTGGACTTCTGTGTGCTCCCCTTTTTTCTTCCTTAAATTGTTCCACAATTAGCATATAACAGGGTGATGGGGGCGGGCCATTTTTAAACATTTTAAAGAACATAGAGCTCTTAAAGTGCAGCACGGGGCCAAGTGTGTCGCCAAGCTGGTCCACTCTCCCTTCACAGGACCACCTGGCTTTGCTCCTGTTCCCAGGGCCGCCACCAGTCCAGCTGAGATCCTCAGCATCCCAGGCCTGCTTCCTTCGTGGTCGCCTAGCTTTTCTTCTCATCCCCTGCCTGTCTTCCGTCTGTGCCGCCAAGAGGAATTTAAAAGAGGCCAGGTCACTTCCCAGCTGCCCAGCCTCTCATAGAAGGATCAGACCCCTTTCTTTTTCGGCATCACCAGTCTCCACGCTCAGTGAACCTCAGGGTGACCTATAGGGCTCATTAGACACACATCGCTGAGTCCCACCCCCAAAGCTCCTGGGCCCCTAGACCTGGGGTGGAGCCCCAAATTTTGCATATCCAACAAGTTCTCAGGTGATGCTGCCACCTGCCACTCATTCAGGGACCACACTAGAACACTGATTTGCACCACTCCTCTGTCCTCCTAAACAAGCCCTGTCCAGCTTTCAAGGCCTAGCTCCAGTCCCTCCTTTCCACGAGGGAGTCTCTGGAAACTGCAGCCAGTATTGATCTCTCTCTGCTCTTCCAGGCCACCTGTAGCACTTAAAGTGTTCTGGTGGTCTGAAAAGGGGACAGAGTGCTAAGTGGCCTTAATGACGGCCAATATGGCACTTCATCACTTTCGGTATCCCTCCATCACATATGGCCTTAAAGGCAGAGGCACACTTCAGGGACCCCACATTCCGCAGGAGGTATCCTGCATGTCCCAGGTGAACTGAATCTGCTTCATTCGCAGGCAGCCCAGTGACATCCACTCATTCATTCATTATCAGTCAAAAACCACCGAGTGAGCACGTACTGTATGCCAGAATGCACGAGATAAAAATCCCTTTTCTTCATGGAGACTAATGAATTACAACAAAAGCATGCAGAAGGGGCACTGGGGGGGACCCTTCCAACTGTGGCCAAATGCGTCCCCTCCTCCAGCCCTGGAGACTGCTACCTTGTATGTGTACACACACATGACCTTGGCTGAGACGCAGGTGTCAGTACCCAGCAAGCACGCACAGTTGTGGTCACACCCTGGTGTAGTCATGGTGAAGGTTTGGCTGCCAGTCGCAGGCTTCGCTGTTCTCAGTGAAGCCACCCTGTACTTGGGGACAGGATTTATGGGCAGATTCTGTTAGGAGAACAGATGTCCAGGCCAGAAATCAGAGCAGTAGAAACAGTGGTTGTGACTGTGCAGGCCTGGACTTCCCCACCCCCTCGGAGGGAGGCAAGAAGACACTGCCTCCTACTGACAGGTTGCTGAGTCTGAGGAGCGGACCCCTGCCCCATTTCCTCAACCACCTGGGGCTCTGGACGCCGAGGCCTCTGCCAGATGTTTTCACCAAGTTTCTCTGGGCCCTCGGGCAACTTTTACTTCTTTGTGCCGCAGTTTCACTGTCTAAGCCAAAGAACAAGATGATAGAAGTCCCTTTTGGCAGAATACAAAGTGAGAAGAAAGAACACTAGTGCCAATAAAAAAGCTAAGAACAATAATGCCACTCTGCAAAGCAAAAGAAAGAAACTGCAAGGAGCCGGGCAGGAAAGATCCATCCATTCCTGTTGGGGAAGCCCCAGATGCACGCAGGCTCCCGGGAGCAGTGACCTCAGCTGGAGGGTGCAGCAGGGTCTCTGGGGAGCTTTTGAAACACAAAAGTCTGGGGCCCCCTCCTGAATCAGCATCTCCTGATGTACACAATCCCCATCCTCCAAGCCCAAGCAAGAAAGAGGTTGGAGTATTCTGGGTCACTCCTACTTGAGAGACACCACCCCAGAGGTAGGTGGCAAATCACCACCTAAGAGGGGAGGAGGGCGAGGCAGTGGACACAGGGACTGTAAAGTGCCAAAGGTGCCCAGAGACCAGGTGGGGAGGAGAAGGACATCTGCACTGGTGGTTTCATCCTGGAATGCTCCTCCCGGTGGCCAGCACCACAACCCAGCACATTCCCCTAGTCCTGCACCCTAATGCCTTGCCCTCAGCAGCTGCTCCCTGACCAACTGTGACCCTTTATTTCAGGATTCAGACTTCAGGCCTCCTCCTCCAGGACGTCTTGCCGGATTCACTCCTTGGCTCACCGACACACAGCCTCAGCCTGTTAGATTCTTACTCCTCCTGCACAATCAACATGGCAGCCCTAGTCGCGTGATATCACAATCACTAGGGTGCCAGTTGGCAGCCCCAACAGACAGAGCCCAGCTGGAGGGCAGGGATTTTATTTGATTGTTCATCTCATTTAGTTCTCTGTCCCTAACACTTCGCTAGGAGCCCAGCATAGAGCAACCACAGAGCAGGTAAGCAACACGTAGATTTATGCTGATCAGGAGAAAGGGAGGGAAGGAAGTTTTAAAACAAACAGTTCCACTAGGTAACTTCTTCAGAACTCTAGGGAAATTATAGCAAACACTTTTTTAAGGCCCTTCCTAAGTGCCACAGAGAAGAGTGCGATGCGGGGAGGTGAGTGCCCACAGTGGCAGAGCTGGGCAAGAACCCGGCAGTTTGGCCCCACAAGCCTTGTGCTCAGGCACTCTGCTCTGGTCTCCGTGGTTCAGAGAGAAATACTTTTTTAATCTGGAAAAAAAATGACTACCTCTGAAGTCCTTGCTCTCGGTGGCTTTGGGGTCACAGCAGCTCCATACTTCACCCTTTGCACAAAGCACTGATCCAGGTGGCTGTGCACAGGAGCAAGAGTAATTTGTCTCTGCCACAGGTTCCTCTCAATGAGGTACCAAGGACATTGCTGCATCCATCTGGGGGAGCCGGGGAATAAGTGGTCCCGGGTAGAACTCCTGGAGGTCAGTCTAGAGACAGGGACAAGAATAAAGCCATCCAGGGCCTTGGTGTGAAAGGCTTTCGCTCCTGTGCCCAAGTGTCCCGGTCCGCTGGTCCCCGAGAGCAGCAGACGGGTATGGCTCGCACCTCCCCCACCTGACCTCTCCGGCCCAGGAACAGGCCAGTGAGGAGGGTGTCCCACTAGCCCAGGGGACTTTACTCAGAAAAGGTTGTGAGGAAAAGCAGGAGCCCTGAGTGGCACAAAAGTAGGCAGGAAATACAATGTATTCTGAGTCAACTAGAGTAATTGAAAATGAACCATATGCCAGGCACTTGGCAAGGTGCATCCCCATGGTCTTTATTTTATTTTCACACCACCCAGTGAGGCAGCTACTTTTCTCCTTGTCTTCCCAACAGGAAAGTCGGGCACTGTCTGCTAGAAGGAGAGGAAGCGAGGAGGCAACCCTCAAAGACTGGAAGTTTTTGGCCAAGGCTGAGGAGGAGTTAAGGGTTTCTGAGTCAAGCATTAAAGATAATTGCTCTTTGTCCTCTTTCTTAAGGACAGACAAAATAAAATGGGGTTTAGGTTAGATTCCAGAAGACACTTCTTGCCTGTAAAGGGGCATTACAGGGTTCACTTCCCAGGATAGAGTCCCCAAAAGAGGCAGCTTTGCCTACTGCCCATTCTGCAGGCAGGAAGCTGGGCAGTTTGACCTTGACCACCACGAGAGCACCACCTAACATGCGCAGAGGTCTCCTCGGGCAGCTTGGCTCTGGCTCCAGTCTCAAGGGAGGCTTTTAAACAATGCAAAATCTGAGGCTAAACACATCCGTTGCTAAATTTAACAAGCAGATGGGCCTAGAGAGTTCAGATATTAAAATGAAGTATAGAGTTTGTGGATTTAATCAATGAGGTTAACGTGACTGCGTTAAAGTTAGCACCGGTGCGGTATTGCTAAAAGGATACTGCTTCCCTGAAGGATAACGTAGTTTCTCAAACCAGCAGCGAGGAAGATAGCTATGGAAAGTGTGGCAGGCAAACAGCTCAGGCAGAAAACCGCCTGGTCTCCGGAAACCCCATCCTTCATGGGGCGCCCTCGCCCACTCGCTGCTGAAACACTGGGGGGCCATGAGGACACAGGGCAAATCCGGGCTGCCCTGGGCTGCTCGGGCCAACACTTGTGCTTTGGTCTGGAACAGAAGGCCCCCCTAATAGGTTGTGGTTGGCCTGGAATGTAGAACGCCCTAGCCAGAGGATGGGGGAGCCTGTGGGGGCTAGATTAGGAGCAAGATGCTCAGTCTAAAGAGAAGTTCCTGTTTCTGAATGCTTCGTTTCAAATCAGGCTTCTCTGGTTTGAATCAAACACAGGATTTACTATTCATCATAAAACAATCACATGACAACTTTGCAGAGTTTACCCAGATGTGGGGTTTCCTTAAGGTAAAAGGAGCTGCATTATCAGTGAGTTTCAAAACCTCTCAACCCCCGCAGGAGAAACCAAGGCCCAGAAAGGCTCAAGACCTCACAGTCGAGGTCCCACCAAAGAATCAGAGCTGGTGCCTAGCATCCCACCCCAGGTGCCCACTCCAGGTGGCCAGGGGCTGCCCTAATGAGAGGGACAAAGAGTGTCTATAAACCACTGCACACTGCACTCCATCCAATGGCCTCAGGATGCACACACAGGCGTGACCACGCAGGGCAGGCCAGGCCAGGCCAGGCACCATGCCACGCGGACCCTGGCTGGAGCTGACCATAGCTCCCCACCCAGGGCGTCCCAGGCCACCCCAGGGCCTCCTGTCAATCGCTGCACTGCCCCCACCTCCCCCTTTGATCCCCCAAAGGGGAGGGGGCTGGAGAGCAAAGAATAACCTTCACTAGGCATCAATTTGCCCAAAGCAAAGGCAACACAAAGGCTGCACCTGTTTCCATGGAGACGTGATTGGCTAAGCAGAAGAACACAGAGAGAAACACAAGCCTGTCACCACCTTCCGGGCCAGTGTGATGGATGCTGGCGGGCCAGAGGCCTGACAGGAAGACAGTGGGAAGATTAAAGGTAATCAGAAGATCTAGAAGCCTTACCAGGAGTCCTTTCAGTTAGTAGAGAGGGTGGCCCCCACTCTTGAGAAAGCGCCTGAACAACAACAAAAAATCCCAAAGACAAATCCAAAGCAAGTGATTTATTCACTTTACGAAAGGATTCTTTGCTTTTACAAAGGGATTCCTTGAAACACCAAAACTTCGTGGTGCCTTGGAATGCTTGTTTTGTTTCACTATTTGCTCCTCTGAGACTGAGGAGGACAGGCGAGTGGCTTCCAGTTGAAAGTTTGTAAGAAAAGATGACAAAATTCCTGAGGGGAAGGGAGGAGAGGTGGGGACAAGACATCTGTTTATAAGACATCTGTTGGGAGTGGCCCACAAGAAACTGAGACAGGGTAGCTTTCAAACAGAAAGGGGACGGCACTAAGCGCCTGTGTCCAGTCACACAGAGGGCACGGGGGCCTAGATTATGCAGAGGAGGCTGGGCAGCCCCAGGTTCCCAACAGGCCCCCCAAAGCACGGTACTCTCAGAGCCATTGGTAAGAGCAAATGTGGGGAGCAGTAGGAGGGGGCCCTCATCTCCCCAGGGCATCGGGAAGACCAGAGGCCTGAAATGCTCCTGGATGAAGGCTTGAGGAAAGTGCCAACCGCAGGCTCTGCAGCGGCTGCGGCTCCGGGGCTGTAACAGGAGCCTCCTGGCTTGCTCTCGCCGTTCAACAGGGGACACGGATTCAGCGCCTCTTCGCACATGTTGTCATCCTGGGAACAACGCCACACACCCACACAGCCCTGCCCTTGGGGAGTCTCAACCAGGCCTTCCCTCCACTCAGTCTTTTTCTGACTATAATTCCTACAGAGGACAAAAAGCAAGCATAACAACAACGCTATGTACTGAGCACGTCGTACAGGCCAGACACTAAATAGCCATTGTCTTGTGTATCCTCTCAGCCACCCCATGAGAGAGAGACAATTCTTATTGCCACCGATGGGGGAGACAGGCACAGAGAGGTAAGTCATTTGCCCAAAGTCAAGTAGCTGGTACTCAGACACAGTTGTCCAACTTCAAAGCCTGTGAACGCCAGGCTAAATGTCTGCCACATCGGCCCACTTAACAGACAGAGATGCTGAGGATGACAGAATACAACCAACTTGGACTGAGGCTGGGGCAGGACTCTGAAGACCTGCTGTCCTGACCCACCCAAGGCTTTCGGGCCTTGCGATGCCTCCCCTGGGAAGGCCAGACGGCTTCCTGGGTGGGATACGTGGATTGCTCTGTGGTCCTGAAGTCACGACCCTGCTCTGGAACCAGTTGTTCTGTAACAAGGAGGCATTACTACAGTGCGAGCCTCACCATCTCACTGAAAGAAGAGGAGCTGGGAAGAAACATAAGGCAAGTGTCCAAGGTGTCCCCAGGGGCCATGGGAGGAACAGGCTCAGTCCGAGCTCTAGCAAAAGATCCCCAAGGCTCCACAAGCCCTGGAGTGAGCCATGAGAAAAAACCCTGGGTGGCATCTCCAGAAGGCATCGGGTTCAATGGTTTTCCCGCCACGGTACATTTGGGAAACCTGGGGACTTCCTGGTTGGGGGCGGGTGCATATCTGACACAGTCGGCTTTCAGGAACTCCATTTCCAAAATCTCCACTCCCATGTCGAATCCTTCTTTAAACTGAGGTGTTGGGAACCATCTGGTCTACCTGTTCTCCTTTCATAATGGCCCTCCTAAATCCTTCCCAAAGGAAAGGACCACCCCTAGCCATCCCAACTGTACCCTCTTGATCTTCCCTGGGGTGTAAAACCTGCTAAGAGAGAGGACTGGAGAACAGCAGCACTTTTGGGAGGTGGGTGGAGCCTTATCTTTCTTATCTACCCATTTGTTTATTTTAGGATTAGAAATAGGAAACAAGGAAGCTGCCACAGGGACACCTGTTTAACACAGTTATTGGAATCAAAAAGAGGAGTTTGACTTTTTCTGACACAAAACATGATTTAGCTGATGGATCTAACAACGAGGTCCAGCTTGGCCAATTAGGAATTATGGCCGGCAATTGCCCTAACTGCATGAGTTGAGTTTGCCATTCTAAGGCTATGACAAAATATATTCTAAGCAAGTATATGACATAAGCCTGGAAATGCACTCTACTTAAAGCTATGATCAAAATTTTTATATGTGAATTTTTAAATGTGTAAGGGGATAAAATTTTTCAAAATTCCTTTAACAGGTATGGAAGCAAAAAACGTTTGAATCCTGTTGCATCACTTCCCTGGAGCCCCACCAGGTCTCCACGCCACCGACAGACCCACTGGGTCACGCACGTGGTAAGTTCTCAGGAGAAGGCACCCAGACCTGGCACCTGGGTGTAAGCTTGTTTCTGCTCCTTCTTAGCTGTATGGATCTGGTTAAGTCACCGAACTCCACGAACCTCAGTTCCCCCACAAGTAAATGGGAATAATACCACAGAAGGCATATTAAAAATCCTGATGAAGATGAAGATGATGATGATGATAATGGTGATATTAAATGAATCATGGAGAAGTGCATCAGTATAAACAGCCCCAAATAGTAGCTAACCGGCAAGCGTTTTCTGTTGGGCTGGGACAACTGCATGGTATTTTTTTCTAGATGATGCTAATAACTGATCTTTATTGACCACTCACTATGTGCCAGGCACAGGTGGTCTAAGTGCCCCTTCACAGGCCGCCACTCATTTGTTTTCGTAACAATCCTATGGGTAAGGTGTCATTCTTATCCCTGATTTATAAGGACAGAAAACTTACACACTTGCCCAGCTCAGTCAGCCAGCAACAAAAAGCCCAGGGGTCTGTTTGCTTCTAGAGCCTGCGCTCTAAATCCCTCCTGCTTGAAGTGTGGCCCGTGACCAGCAGCATGTGCACCGACTTGGGCCTTATTAGAAAGGTAGGGCCGCCCTGGCTGGTGCGGTTCAGCGGATTGGGTGCCAGCCTGTGAACCAAAGAAATGCAGGGTCATGGATCTGGCCAGGTAGCTCAGTTGGTTAGAGTATGGTCCCAATACACCAAGGTCATGGGTTCAATCCTCGGTCAGGGCACATACAAGAATCAACCAATGAATGCATAAATAAGTGGAACAACAAATTGATGTCTCTTTCTCTTTCTCTCTTCCTCTCTCTCTAAAATCAATTTAAAAAATGAAAAAGAAATGTAGGGTCCTAGGATCCATTCCAAACCTACGGAGTCAGAATCTGCATTTTCACCTATGGGTGATTTCTATGCACACCCGAGTCGGAGGGTCACTGTTCTGGACCACCAGCCTGGCCGATGAACCGTCCTGGTGTTATCTTGCTGAAGGTAATATTAGAATGTTTGCTTTCTCCTCGCACACACGCAGCTGGCAATTAAAGCGAGCAAGATGGTTGGGGATTATAATAATCCATCACTAACACACACAAAACGCATTTTGTGAAAAGGGCTACAAAGATTCGTATCAAACTGTCAACAGTGGTTACCCCTGAAGAGCAGGATGGGAGTGGGAGAGGAGGTAGTCAAAGAGGCTTTCTGTTTGCATTATTTGAAATCTTTAATAAAAATAATGTAGTTGTTTGTTGGTTATATAATTAAAAAGGAAAGCATATTTTAAAATACATGTACAGGTCACTAGAAATTGATTGTACTTTATAAGCTACAACTACCCAAAGCTATTGAAGTGTCCCAACTTCAGGCCCTGTGAGGTCAGGAGAAGGAGTCACTAGGGAAGGGTTGATGCAACAGAAAGAGCGCTGTGCCTGGAGTCAGAAGACCCAGATTCGAGTCCAGGCTCTGCCCCTAATTCTCTGAGGGACCTCAAGGATCTCACTTAGCATGTGTGGGCCTGTGTTTCCTCCACTGTAAAATGGGGGCCACCCCACACGCCCTTCCAGCCCCACGGATTTGGTACGGGGCCTAACCATACAGTGAAAGGCATTAAAGGCCCCTATGAACTGCAAGGTGCTGTGCAACGCAAGGGCCAAGTGTTTTCTTAAAAAGAAAAGCGATGAAAAAAAGCAGGGAAACATTCACTCACTCATTCCATTCCCTAAACACAGATAGTCCATTACTTTATAAGGAAGATATACAGAGCAACCTGGTTTAGATTCTGTGAGCCTCAGTCTGATTTTCAAATCCTTATTCGAACTTAAAAGTTAAGTCTGGACGTGTTTCAAAACAGGGAAAGAAAGGGCTATTTCTCTGTCTGGCCCATTTTCTCTGCGCTTGTCACCGGCTTTCTCTGCAGGCTCCCAGCTCCCTGGAGGTTCTCTGTTGCAGGGTTCTGGGGACTTCCTGTGTGGGCACAGCGGCCGCACTCTCCTGTGCTTTCTATGACTCTCGGGCCACCATCCTCAGCACGGCCTCCCAGCTGCTCTTAGCGCAACAGACTTGGGGTTCGCCGTTTGGCTCACTGCTGGCCAATGCCTTAAGTTTCCCCCCGCTTTATCTGACAGCTCAGATTTGCAGACCCGGAAAGAGCAGTAAGAGTTACCCCTCGCTGCTCTGGGGGAGTGTGGAGGCTGGGCACAGAGCAATATAAAGTGACTTGCTCAAACTCACACAGTTAGTTCAAAAATAAATAGAGCTGGGTCAGGTCTCTATGACCTTTGGAAATACGGCCTTTCCTTAAGATTTCTCTATCATTTGTTTGCCACTTGTCTGTCGCTGACCTTGCCTTCTGTCTCTTCGTTCTAGGACACAGAGGAACCCGAAGACTAAAAGCCACTGTGATTTTCGTCACACTGAATGATCCTAAAACCACACAGTTTGAAAGTATCCTTGAAACTGAGCCAGAAAAAAATCCCCTGGAAAAAAAAAAAAAGAATCCCCTGCCAGATTTTCCAAAGAGAACCAGGCCGTTCTAAACCATTATGAGCTTCAGTTACAGCAAAATAATGGCAAAAGACGCCTCAGGGCAGGCAGTTCCAGCCTCATTGCTCACACTTAAGATAGTGAGAGTCCTACCACCTCTCAGGTTGGGAAAGAAGAGTCTAGATAAGAATAAAGCCCTTCATGCAGAGTAGGAGCTCAAACAGCAACTATTACCATCATGATTATCCTCCCAAAGGCTGGAGTCTAAATCTAGCCGCACATTTGAATGACCTAGGAAAGTGTTTTCTTTTTTTAATACTAATGCCCAGATTTATCCTCAGAGATTCTGATTCAATGGTCTGGAGTGGGACCTAGGAAATCAGTACTTTTTTTTTCTCTTTAAAATACTATTTCATTGAGATAAAATTCACATACCATATAAGTCAGTCATTTAAAGTGTATAGTTCAATTGTTTTTAGTATAATTCAATGGTTTTTAGTATATTCACAGATACGTGCAACCATCACCACAGTCAATTTTAGAATATTTTCATCCAAGAAAGAAAGAAAGAAAGAACCCTATATCTATTAGCTATCACCCACCTTGCTGTGGTTTATTTTTTAAAATCCTATCAATTCTTAGTGTATAATATTTTTATCATAATATCAATGTTTTATCTTTCTACCTCTATTAACATGATTATGTTCTTTTAACCTGTAGAGATCAGAAATGACACTGACAAATTTTTATACTACTGGATAAACATGGTTCAGGTATGAAGTTCTATTTTATATAGAGCTGGATTTGATTTTTTTAAATACTTTATTTCAGACTGTTTGCATTTCCCTTCATGAGCAAACATGTAAGGTGCCTGCTGTGTACCGGGCAATGTTCAGGTACTTGGGACCATCAGTGGACGAAACAAAGGCCCTACTCCGGCAGCTGCATTCTGCTCTGCATTTTGCTTTCTGTACACTGTCCCTGCCTGGCTGTGGTTTCAAGTACATTTTTAATAGCTCTCCAGGTTATTCTAATGTAGGCCTCTGGCTGAGAACTGTGCTCTAAATCAATGCATCTCGCCCTGATGGGGGTGGCTTAGTTGGTTGGGCATTGTCCCGCAAGGCAAATGTTGCCGGTTCAGTTCCCAGTCAGGGCACATGCCCAGGTTCAGTCCCCAGGTGGGGCAAGAACAAGGGGCAATCGATCAATGTTTCTCTCTCACATCGATGTTTCTCTCCCTCTCTTTCTCCTTCTCTTCCCCTCTCTCTATAAATAGATAAATCTTTAAATCAGTGCCTCTCGACACTTAGCATGCGTGCAAGTCCCTTAAGGATCTTGCTAAAAGCCAAGTTCCGGCTCCATAGGTTTGGTGTGAGGTCCGAGATTCTCTCCTTCCAACTAGTTCCCAGGGGAGAAGGCAGATGCAGCTGGTCCGTGGCCTCAGCAGGAATGGCACCCACAACTCAAGGTCTGGGCAGATGGCTGGAAAGTTTGTAAGATTCTTACAAAGGCAGCCTCAAAGGCCAGCTCTGTCTAGCCGGGCTGGAGTCCACTGCCTCCTGGAAGCAGACAGTCAACTATATGACCTCAGAATGGGGCACGAGGACCCAGAACCAACCAATGCCTGTCCTCAGATGACTCTCCCTTTGGCTTCCTGTTGGCTTTTTGCGTTCTAGCAAAAGCCTGCAGACAAGTGCAGCTACAAAGACTCCTAGCAAATTAATCATGACACCACACCCTGCATTCACGTGGAGTTGCCTTCCCAACACGGTCCAAGGGAAAAGCCAGAAGGAAAGGGCCCTCGTTACTTTCACTTGGATGAGCGGGGTGCAGGAGAACATGGCCTGACTTGGCAGGATGTCCCAGCCAGAAGGAGCTGAAAACAATAGCAACTCTCATCAGCCAGACTCCTGTGATCAGCCAAGCACGAAAGCTTCCTGCCTGGAGCTGGCTGGGTAAGTGCGCAGTTGAAGGGGCTCCAGGAAACATGAGCAGGGAAGGGGCTGGCGGGCAAGGCCCTTCTGGCTTTGAGATTGGTGCGTTTTGTGACCCTGCACAACATCACAAAGCAGCCCTGACTGGGAGCCTCCTATGTGCCAGGAAATTCTACCGAAATACTCTCATTGGATCCTCACATCAATTTTGTAATCCAGACAACATTGCTTTCATTGGATAGATGAGAAAACTGAGGCTCAGTGCTTAAGTGACAACAGAACTTACAGAGGACAGAGCCAGGATTGGAACCCAAACCTGGCCAATCCTTCCCACCTCCTTACATTGCTGCTCAAAACTCTTAAAGCTCTCAGTCCTCAGTTTACCCTTTTACTAAGACAGGGGAGGAAGGAAAAAGGACAGAAATCAACAGAGTTGAAAGGGGCTTCAGGTCTCCCAAAACAAAGGAAAATGCTTATTATCATTATACTGATTATTAATTGTTATCATCATTAGAAGTGTAATTAAGAGACACGGGGAGAAAAGTTTGGTGTCTCTCCTGACATTTAGGGTAGCTCAGTAAGGCACTGGCCCCAGGCCGTTTCTAGCAGTCCAGGTCACTGCAGTCCCCAGTCCCTCTGAGAAAGGGTGAATAGCACCTGCTGACTCCAGGGTGAATACCCAGGAGCCTTTGGGAGAAGGCTCTGTCTATGGGAGAGAATGACTCCAAAACCCCAACACTCACAGAAGGAGACCAGGTTGGGTCACAGTAGCATATTCCTGGCACCTGGTCAGCATGCCAGGCCCAAGACTGGAAAGGAGATTCAACCAATGCACCTGTGGGCCCCAAGAGTGAACCTGGACTGGCATCCCCAATGCCTTGCCCCTTCATAAGCCACAAGAAGCTTCTTGAAGCAACCAAAGGGCACTCCAAATGACTGCCACGCTTTCGCTAGGGACCTGAGGAATGAAGACACCAGGCTAAGAGCCCCAGATCTATATTCCAGCCAGGTCCCTGCTTGCCGAGGCACTGGCCTTGGTGGAGGCCCCACTCTGAATTAATTTTATCCCCACAGAACCCAAACAAATGGCTCCAGACTGTCATGCGCCATAAAGTTCTGAGGCTTAAAGACCAGTTGGGAAGGGGCTGGCCAACAACAGGAAAGGGCTCAGGTAAGCAATGGTACCGCCAATATTTCACTGGATGGAATAGCAGACAGCCATTTAAAATGGTTTAAAACCGTACCATTTCATTAAAATTGTGGTAATGATGTAGCATTACATGAAAAAGCCGTACACCAAAGGACATAATCAGTAAGAGCACAACTATCTTTTTAAAATCTATGCACATAAAAAAAAGAACAGAAGGAAATACAACCAAATGTTACCTGTGGCAGTTTTTAAATGACCAGAATAATCATTTTGTGCTGGAAGTGAAGCATTTTCCTTTTTCTTTAATGAACATGAAACTACAAAGGGGCAACCGGAACTCATTCTGACTAGACGCCGTGTGCGGGGACAGTGGGGTTGAAGACCTGCTGTGATGGCGGACACCCCACCCCACCCCACCCCAGGTAGCCCACAGCCATGACGTGGAGCAGACGCAGCTACAGCACAGAGGCCTTTGGACAAGCAAACCAGTGGGGTGCCCTTTCCTAGGGGCTGAAATTCTCCAGGGACCATAACAAAAAGCCCATTAGCCCTTAAAGTGCTCTTAAGGATCTGGGGGAAAGACGCCAAAGTGAAACGCAGCCCAGTCAGGTGCTCTGCCCCAGGCAGAGAGGCAGAAGACAGCTGCCGCTGTGGGGTCCAATGTCCCTCTGAGACCCCAAGCAGATGAGGATTCCTGCTCACTACACCTCCCCCCACCCCAGCACAAGGACATAAAATAGATAGTCTTCACCATATGGGGCTCAGGGGCCTCTTGAGAATGTCAGTGGGAGGAGAATGGCAGGTCCCTAAACCATGTGCAAATGTGAGTAAGGACGGGGCTTTAAAGAGCAGGAACTGCACCAGCTGTCTCTAAAAGGAAACTAATTGCAGGGGCTGCTCTGCCCGAACAAGACCTGGTCCTGCAGGCGAAGATCCTCCCAGGGGCCCAGCAGTCACCCAGAGGCATGAACAGGAATCTGGTTGCGGCTAAGGCCTGCTGCCTCCCCCCGGCTGGACAGGGAAGCCCGGGCCCACCAAACAGCTTCCCGGGAAGTCTGCAGCATAAGGTCAGGAGGCCTGTGCCAGGCTGGGAGGCACTGGACTAGAAATTTCCTTCTCTCAAAATTCTAAAGACCTAAACGTCTAGAGCAGTTCAACACCAAAATAGGGGGCGGGGGGGGGGCGGGGGCGGGAGGGGAGTGATGTCCTTGTCCCTTGAAGCTGGGGAAGGGGCATGGTCAAATAAGAGATTAAAAATGCAAGTTCTCAGGGGTCTCTCACTCACGGCTCAGGGCAAGGAGCTTGAGTTCGTCATCACTGACGGGGCCCCTCTTGGATGTCCTCCCGCTGCCGGCATTTCTGCTGAGGCCGTGAGGAGAGCTGAAAAAGGCCCACATCCCTGAAGCCAAGGAGGCTGGAAGGGCCTCGGAGTCAGACTGGGTCTCCTCCCTGTTTTGCAGTTTCCTAGCTGGGGGAGGGTGGGGCAAGTCCCTCGCTCCCCTGAATCAGGGGCAAGTGGTGTCCATCCTAGCTACTGCATCAACCATGTTTGCAGAGAAATGTATAGGATAGTCCCTCTAAAAACTATCCAACTCTAAACAAATGGAAGGTGTCATTATGATTAGTGGGGTGTCATTATAAAGTTGGGGCACTTTGCTTCCCTTTCGTGACAACATGCAAATGAGAAGTAAAATCAGATGAGCACATTAATTTTTTTTTTCAAACCATTCACTGATCTCTCTAAAACAGGATCAGATAGGGCTGCTTCAGGAATGTATGAGATGGCGCTCAGAGGCCACTGCGGGCCACACGGGGCCTCGAGGACCAGCTCAGGGGAGAAAGGGGAAAAAAGGAGTAAACAAAACCAACGAAACCAGGGAAGAAGTAAAAAGGTTAGAACCGAGATTCCACCCTCCTGGGAATGAGCCTTCATCCCTGAGAAAGAGGCTGAGATGAAAGGGAGGCGCAGCTGGGGAAAACGGGCTGCGAGAACAGAAGGGCAATTGTTCCCCAGGACAGACCGGGCGCTGCACCCGCGCAGCCGGCCTGCATTGCTGCTTTGTGCCTTAATGTAATTAAGGGCCCGGTGGGGGCCAATGTTTGGAACCCTTTAACTCCTCGTCATTCTCACACAACAGCTGAGCCGGAGCTCGGGGCTACAACTGGGGGCCGCGCTGGGTTTCTGGGCAGCTCAGCTAAAGGGGGCATCAAGGGGCAGGCGGGCCAGGGCAGCAGGAGGCGAAGCCCTCATTCAGGGCCTGCGAGGCACTTCCTCTTCCTCCTCCTCCTCCTCCTCCTCCTCCTCCTCTTCAGCACTGTCCCCAGGAGTTCCCTGAAGCCCTGCCACTGCCCTGACCCCAGTTAACACTCCCACTAATTGCTGGGGTTGCAGAGAATCTGAAAGCCGGAGGAGCAAAGGAGTCAGAGTTAATTAAGGAGAGGAAAAAAAAAAAAAGTCTGCCTCTCAGTTTTTCATTTCCCTCCTCCCTACACGCTCTGGGCTGGGCGTCTAGTTTCAGGGAAGCTCCGGAGGCAGGGCTCTCCATGCCGCTGGGAGCCAAAACCAACAACAGCACATGGACATTATTGAACAGGGGCGACTGCAACTACTGGGCTCCCAGGAGCCTTGCTCCACGGCTCTCCAACCCTGCAGATTTCCCAGAGATTCGGTCAAGGCTTCCATTCCCCTCCCATCCAAAGGAAAGCCTCATGTTCTCAGAGGGCAATGGGATGTTCTGTAGGCCAAACAACAATAATGCAACGTAAGCATCTGACAAATGTTACCTCATCTAATCTCACAACTACCTTATGGGGTAGGTACTATTCTTATCCCCACTTTGCAGATGGGGAGACTGAGGCTTAGATGAGATAAGTACTTACCCAAGGTCGGCAAGCTAGCAAGTAGCAGAGGACTGGTTCAGACCCTGGGTACCCTGACCTCAAAGCCTGTGCATTTAACCCCTACCATGCTTAGGGTCACTCAGATATTCTAATACACCAGAAACAAGGCTTAGGGAGCTTACAACCTGATAGAAGGTTCTTAGCCAAGGGTCCTTCAGGTTTTGATGAGATCCATAGGCCCCCTTCCTCCCCTGAGATCAAACGCACAATTTACGGTGTAGGTGCGCACATGCACTTTTCAGGGTGGAAGAGGGACGTCAAAGCTCTCTTTAGGTTATCCAAGGGGTCTGGGACCCAAAAAGAGGTTAAGAACCACGGGCCAACAAGGTTTGCCAAGTTGACTCTAGAACACAGAACTTGGGACTTGTGTGTTCTACAGTTTCGCTTCGCCTCCTTGCTTTGAAGAACAGCCAAGAGGGCACCCTGAACTTCCTCCAGAAAGGGAGGAAAGGCAGTTCAGAATTTGGCAACTTGGCACTAAAAACTCACCCAGCCTGCTCCGGAGACAGCACCAGGAGATACACTGTGGGGGAGGGGAGGGAAAGGGTGAACAGCTGGGCCCTGCAGGACAAAAGGGATTTCCTACAAGGTGTTTATTACTTCTTTCCATCACTTAAAAACAATTTCCATTATCGTCCCAATTTGGATCCTGGATTTTGCTTGGATCTTCATAGAGGAAAATTCATTACCAGAGGCCCCAATCAGAAACTAGCAAGGGGGGTGGGGGGAAGAGTTTCTATTCCAAACTAATTTGCTACAGTTTTAAGACCACTGCCTGTCTTAAAACAAAGGTAGCCCTTAACTGAGGCCACTGTCCTCATTTTCAGATGCTCCGAGACAGCAAGCAACAGGAACGGTGCTGCTGCCCACCTGTGACAGCCAGTCTTATCCAGGGTGCATTCTGTGCACTGGGCTCTGTGCTTCCCCCCATTTATCTCATTTAATCCTCAACTCAGACCCAGGAGGTGGGCCATTCTTATCTCTGACTTCCCGAGGACAAAATTAAGGCTCGCAGAAGTTAAACAGCTGCTTAAGAACACACAGCAAGTACGCGACAGAGCCAGGATTCAAGCCCAGGTCCACCTGACCCTAAAGATGGGGCTCTGGACCAGGGCCACTAAAAGCAAGACCACAGACCATCCACACACTATTAGTTATGAGTCCTTAAAGTACAGGGGGGAGAAAAAAAAGGTGAGGATTTAGAGACATTTCTAGCAATTTAACATTGCTATGGCATCTGAGCACGTGACCATGGACTTCCTCTTTGAACAAGGTATCCACATTTGTGGAGACTGCTCGAGCTCATTGGGGCCACATATGAAAATTCTTCCCTGAATAAATGAAAAAACAACCTGTCTTTCACTTCAGGTAGTTTGAAAAGCACCGTTCCAAAGGATTCTGCAAAGACAGTGGCGTATATGGCACTCAAACGAGGCCTCCAGCGCGCAGTTTTCTAGCACAGCGCCGCTCAGACCTGAATGTGCACTCGAAGCGCGCAGGGATCTTGTTAAAATGCAGAGCCTGCCTTGGGCCCGAGACTCTCCGATTCTAACCTGGTTAGGTTGGTATGGCTGGTCTGGGACCAGGCTTTGAGGAGTAAGGCTCTGATTGAACAAATGCACTGGGGCAGGTGTGGCCGGTGCCGGAAACTCCACTGGGCTCAGCTCACAGCCCTTCCAACGCATCGTTTCCCATTGCAGCCTGAGACCGGAATACCCAAGGGCCCTTTCTGCCTGAGTTGAAGAAACGGAAGCCCTGTCTGTCCTAAGGGCTTGGTAAGAGGCAGAGAAGAGCAGCTCAGGAGCATGTGCACACGCTCAGAGGAATCCGCCTATAACCATACCCGAGAAGAGGTGTTCTGAGAGAGCTGCACTGCCTTGACCCTGCTAGTGCCGGGCTACAGCAGGGTCTTGGACAGCGGTGCCCCGCGAGGATTACTACGCACAGGCATTAGGAGAGCACTTTTCACTTCTTAAAAAAAAGAAGCGAGTGCTGAGAAACCTAACTAAGAGCTGGAAGCCTCTGAGGAAGGGGCGTAATGTGGGTCACTCCAGCAGGGCAGAGACGGCCCCTTGGCGGCCACTCCTGCAGCTGGAAAGGGCCATGAGCACCTTACCTCCAAAAGAGGACAGTCCCTACTTCCCTCAGGTAACCCTCAGGTTACCTGTCCTGTTTCCTGGAAATTCTTGACAGTAGAGACCTTCCTCCTTGTTACCAATCTCAGTTTCTCCTAATTCAACTTACAGGCACAAGGACTAAAGGTCCATGTACTCCTAAAGGGGCAATTATCAGTAAAAGCCCCAGATCTCCTGTTCCTTCAGGGGGTTCACTCATCCATTCATTTATGGAGCAACTGCCACTTGCCAGACACCATCAGAAAGGGGGCATACTGCACGGATTCAGAAGCCCAGGGCCCTTTTCTCCCCCTTTTCTAAGAATTAGGGACTACATGATACCAGGGGCCACAGTGCCGTTAACTAAGGCAAAGGGCACCGCCTGTGCCTGGAGCAAAAAGGAAAGTGAGTTCATGCACTGACTGAGGGAAAGTCGGCCTCAGGGTGGGACTGGGCATTTGAAGTTGATGGTGCTTGACAGGGGCTCCTTCACTTGACTCACACAAGGTGAAGAAAGGCCTGAGAGTTACTGACGTACACAGTCAGAGGGGCTTGAAGTCCCAACCAAACGTTTCTGGGCAAGATGCCAGCCCAACTCCAGGAAGCATCAGGCTGAAAACCTCCTCTGGATCTCAGATGACTCTCCTGAAACCATGAACCTCTTTCTCCTTTGCAAAAACCAAATCACACTCTCCTAGTTCCCAGCTCTGCCACGGGCTATTTCCCTACATAATGACCCCACCCTACTCCTCTCCACCCGGCCTCGTCCTTGCCTCTCAGAATTGGGCTTAAAACAAATCTCCAGGCACCAAAGCAGGGTTTCTCAGCCTTGGGCACTATTGACATTTGGGCCAGGTGATTCTCTCTTTTGGGGGTTGTCCTGTCTATTGGAAGATGTTTAGCATCATCATCCCTGGCTTCTGCCCACAGATGCCAATATCACCCCCCCCCCCAGTTATGACAACCAAAAATATCTCCAGACATTACCAATGTCTCCAGGAGGATAAAATCGTCCCCTGGCTGCACCTGAGGAACACCTGGGCAGCTTATGAAACTCACCCAATGCCCGGGCCTCACCACACACACATTCTGATTCTGGTCCAAATTCCACAAGAAAACAAGAATGTCTGTCACTTTAGAAGTCCTTAATGTTCTTTTAATGTGCTGGCTAGGTCATCCCGAATCTCTCCAAAAGCATGAACTGGATCTCCTTTCTTTCCTCCCTCCACAAAGTTCCAGGCAGTGCTCCATGAGGTTCCTCCTGCCTTATGCTAATTGGAAAAGTTCAGAAAGTTATTGAGCCTCCTTCACCCCTCCTTTAGATGAAGAAGCCACTTTAAATAGCCCAAATTCAACCCATATGACAAGGAAGAATTTACAAACTTCCAAATTTCAAAGAGTGGGGTAGGGGGGTGACAGAAGAGATGGGGATCCGTGAGAATCTAGCCACCTGATTTTGGTCCTGGTGTCCAACCTCTGAATGAGACCCCCTTCAGGCTCTCCCTTGGGCGTGAGGAAGCCGCTGTGTGGCCAGGGTGCCAGCTGCGTACACTCGAGTTGATTGAGCTCCACCCCTCCTGACCAGAGCGGAAGGCCTGAGGCTCAGGGTCCGCAGCGGTGGTAGAAGCTCCAGTCTACCGGACTAGACGCTGCTGATTTCCTCAGGCTGACGGTGATATGAGAATACGTGCACGCAGACCCAGAATCAGCTCCTTTCTGAGCCCGAAGTCTAGGATCTCTTCCCACACCCGCCTTAAGAATCCCCAGGAGGATCTGGAGAGTTGACCGAGAGAGGCCTGGCCAGCGTTAACAGATGTAGTCAGGTCTGTGTCCTGCCTCCCCTCCTCCCCACACCTGAGGCTGCCCCCACTGGCCCCCTGTTCAGACAAAGACAAGGAGGAATGCAGTATCAAGGAAGAAGTGGAAATGCATTCATCACTCACTCATTCCGTAACAAATAGAGAATGCCTTGTAAGTGACCTAAGTGCTTACAGAGCAGGCATGCCATCCTTCCTGATGTTTATCCTGGAGTTAGCTTAAAGGCCAGTTGATGGGAGGGAAATCAAGGCGCCAAAGCTCTCTCGAAGACAGCAAAGGCTACTCAGGCCCTCAGGTCAGCCTTCTTACTAGAATTCCCTGGCTCATACATAAGAATGCAAATTGACAATGTGGCTACACCACATTTAATGAATGATTTAGAGTTTTTTCCTGAGATTATGCTTGTTTACTCTTCATTGCCAACGGGACGAGCCAGCCTTAATGGTCTGCTTCAGGTGGCCCTGGCCAGTTTGTTGAATCGGCCTAGGTGGCCGGCGGGACAGCGACGTTTTTTAAACTTCCTTCCCTCCCTCAGTCACCCACATACACACACACACACCCCGTTGCCTAGAAACTGAACACATTCCTGACGCTTACGCCTCTTTTCATTCTCCAGAAGCTGGAGCTTTGGAAACAGGGCCTCCAGGAAACATGCCTGAAGCCGGGGAGAGGAGGAGAACCCAGAATGACATTTCCTCACAACAGGCCCGCCCCTCCCCGCTGCGGCCCTCCCTTTTCTCCCCAGGGTTGAAAGCCCCAGCAGGCTGGCACTGAAGGGCTCCCACAAGGAACAAGGCCCCTTTTGAGAGCTGTGTTTACCCCAGCCCAGGGCAGGGGTTGCCATGGCCACCGGCCCCCTTGGAGGCCCAGGGCAGGCCTCAGGCCAGGAACTAGCCCTGACCTCCTTCTAGGGGACACTGCTGCCCCCCAGTACCCCTCTCCTGAGCACCCCCAACTGCTGGAAACACTGATTTTCTTTTTTTCTTCCCTATTTATTTTTTAAAATTTATTTATTGAATGTACTAGGCTGACACTGATTAATAAAATGATCTAGGTCTCAGGTGTATGATTCTGTAATACATCATCTGTATATCGTATTGTTGGAAACACTGATGTTCATCAAGTCCTGGGCTGAAAACATAACCCTGAAGGGAATGAAAGAGGATTAAAGCTCCTCCCAGAGCCGTCCTGGCGGCTCCCCGGAGGAAGGCCTGCGACTTGACCTGTCTGCTGCCTGCTAGGGCAGAGGCCTCAGGGCCCTGGCTGAGCGAGGTGACCGGCCAGCGACACCGGCCTCCCACTCGGCCCTGCCTCCTCACCCCCACCCGTGCGGCTGCTAATGGCGATGACTTATTTATGTAATTCATTATCGCTGCGCCCAGGAGCCAAGCAGGGCCCGGCGAGACCTGAGCGGCAGAGGGAGGGCAAGGCGGAGGACCAGGCCTGTGTCTCGAGGGCCCGGGAATTCAGCCCTCGCCGGCCTCACATTCCTCCCTTGTCCTTTCCCCCAGGAGAAGCCAGAGGGAGCCGAGCCTCTAAATAATTCAGCCCTCAAATTGCTCTGTGGTCAGGAGGGTTCCTTCATTTATTTTTTAACTCTCCAGGCTCTGCAGTTTCCCAGCAGGAAGCACTTGAGTCCCAAACCTGGACCTGGTTTTAGATCCAGGGCTGAGGTGAAGGAGCCACTCGATTTCTAAATTTCTACAGTCGTCTGGAATCCAACAAATTGCTGGGCCCCAGCCACAGTGGTTGGGGAGCAGATGGGGCAGTGGGAGGAGGGGCGCAGGCACTCCCGGACAGTGTCTGCGCAGCGCTGCGCCTCCCAGGGCTGGCAGCCTGCGAGGCGTGCCTCTCTGTCAGCAGTCTCCCCGACCTCCAGCTTCCTGGCCTCTCTCTTCCTGCACCCCCACCCACCCCTCCGCAGCCCTCATGTTCATTCTAACTCTCACAGGGCCTGGGCACAGCATTGCTACACAGGGGCAGGGCCCTAGAATTGGCCAGCTTTGCCTTTTATTAATCATCTGATTATTAATTAGCTGATATTAATTGAGCACTCATGTCATGTAATCCCCACAGTAACCGTATGAGGTAGGACTACAAATATCCTCATTTCACACGTGCAGAAACCGAGACTCAAGGAAGCTAAGAAATCCCCCCAGGTCATTCAGCTAAGCAAATGAAGAACAAGAATTCAGACCCAGCTGCCTAATTCCAGACTCCATGCCTTCATCCCCACATTACACAGACACATGCAGATGTGTCCCCACAGATTCTTCAAAGAGCAAAACTAAGCCCAGAGAGGTGAAATGACTTGCCCATAGTCACACAGCTGGGGCAGTGGGTTGGATAAGGATCAACGAGCTATAATCAGGGCAAACATCCTTTCCACATCACACAGTTTCAGCTGCAGAAGCACCCGTATTTACCTAAGTGAGAGCAGACTCAAGGTACTCTCTTTCACAATGTGATGGTCTAAGGGCCTATAAACCTAGCTCGACCACGGGCAATGTCCCAGGCCAGTCCTGCCCATTCTCTCAGGTCCCTGCTCCACGTCCTTCCAACACACAGCTCCCCTGCGTCCACCAAGACTTTTAAATTCTCTCACACAGCGTTATAATCTCTTCCCTCTCCATTTAGGGCAGTGCAACAAGATTCGAAGATTCCTAAGGAGAAACCCCACACCGCACTGCCAGCTCACATTTATGCAGTTTTCTTACAGACATTATCTAATCAACTTGAGGTAGGCGTGGGCACCTTTTTGAGGACTGCCTCTGGCCCCATGCACAGGGGAGGGCCCCCCAAACCATGGTGGTACTATAGACCATGTCCTCCAGGCTACAGCTGATTGGACCAACAGGAGACAGCTGACACAGATGGGCCAGATTCTTTCCCCAGGAACTTGAATCAAGGTTCTGAGGTACTATTCAGTCAAGAACGAGGCAGGTGTTATTGGGAGCTGACCGCCATGACATCTTTCACACATCGGCAGAAGTAGCAGCACCCTGAGCTCCCGCCCTTAAGAGGTCAGTCACGTGCCTGCCTTGGCGTTTCCATTCCCCTGTGGCTTCCAATAGATCAAGCTGGTTTCTGTTACTTGCAATCGGTAGAGTCTGAACTAAAAAATGGGCTGGGTTGTTATCCACTTTTTGTAGATGAGGAAAGAGGCTCGCAGAGGTGAAGTGACTAAATGGATGTCACACGATTAACATGTCATAAAGGGGAGCTTCAATCCCTGCTATGTGACTTTCCTTCAGTGCCATCCCATGCCTGCTTCCCGGATTAAAGGAGGTGGCAGGTAAGTGTAAAAAATGCTAACTGAGGATAGGTGATTAGCCAGAGGTACTCCAAAAGACTAATGCCAGGGACAAGAAGTACAAAATCATCTCCTCGAAACCATCAAGACGGCCGTTTGCCCCTCTACATTTCCAAGTCTCCTTTGCAGCTAGGTTGGAGCCGTGTGACTGGTTCTCGCCGATGAAATGAAGATGGAAATAACAGGTGTCGGTTCCTTTCCAAGGCAGTCAAAAGCCAGGGGCTGCCTCCATCTCTCTCTTCCCCTCCTGTGGTTTAACCTCAAAGGCCCCACATTCCGCAAGGTGTGGCTCCAGGTGCAGGAGGACGGCCCTAACCCACATCAGACTTTCCATGAGCACAGATTTAATCTAGACTGTGTCAAGCCACGGGGATGTCCAGACTGGATTATTAACACAGCATAGTCTAGCCTCTCGTGACTGAAGCGGACCAATTATTCACCCTGGGCCTGTCAGCACACAGCCCTGGTCTGCAGGATGCGACATTTGCTTGTTTAACATTCACTTGTTGAACAAATATTTCTGGAGCACCAATGCCAGATGCTGTAATGGGTACAGCCAAGAGCACGGGAGTAAAAAAGACCCAGTCCCTCCCCGTAAGAAGCTCTATCTGATGACCCCCAGGCCCCACTTTGGGACTAAAAGGAACCGTTGTATAGGCGTGAAAGTAGGACCTCCCACCCTGCCGCTGGCTAAACTGCCCAGTAGAAAAGGTAAGCTGCCAGGAGACAAAGACAGCTTGTCCCAGCGACTCCAGGAGGGTGGCAGCCAAGAGTGAATTCATACCAGGCTTTCACACCCTGGGCTCTACCAGCTCGCCTCCTGCCAGCCTCATGGCCACACACAGTGTTTCCCTTGCCCAGGGCACAGAACGGAGGAGAGAGGGCATCAAGGAGGAGTCATCAAGAGAGCAGGTGGCTGGTAGAAAACAGAAATGGTGAAAGGCACAGCTCGGCTGACCTCACCTCCTCTCCTCTGTGACAGATGTACCTCCTCTGGGACTCACCCCCCTGCTTAACTTAGTTTAGCCCCCCAAAATCTCCAACACCTGAGCTTTTCTTCCCTTACCCCACATAGTTAAGGACCAGCCAGAGAACTCAGCACCCTTCCAGGAACTGCTGTCTCACTTACACCCTCCTTTATGCCAAAAGCTAGATGCAAGTCAAGCAGGTAGGGTCACCATGCACAGTCGTGTGGGCTGTTCACTGCACAAGGAGCCCGTGCAAAAGGGTGAGTGGGGCTGGAATCCAGCCTGCGCTCTGCTTACCAAGCTGTGTACCGGGAGACAGGGCCCCTTCTTGTGGTTCACAAAAGGTGTCTGCTGTTCACGAGCACTGGGACTGGGGCTTTTCCATGAGGAATGAAGTTTGGGGATGGGTGAATGGGAATTTACAGTACTAGTCTCTCTACTTTTGTGTATATTTGAAAATTTTCACAACGGAAGGTTAAAACAGAACATGAAAAGAATATCTCACCTAGGAAGTGGCTTGTTATTAGGACAAGTTAAAGTTATAGGTGGTCCTTGAATAACACTGTTGTTTTGTTCAACATCATTTCGTCGCAAGGGTGATGTGACGCTGGAGGAACTTAACTCTTTTTTATATCAGTCGGTCTAGGTATCTGTTATTTTTGCCACAGTTCCAAGAACCTATGGGTGACATTAAGTGAACACTTACTGTACTTTACCCCTTAGCCCTCAGCCTCAGCTCCCATATCTCAAATGGTCATAATCCCAGGCTCACAGGGTTGGTATAAAGACTCAGTTAAGTGAAATGCTTCACAGAGATAAGTCCTCTTACAAATGGGAGCCATTACCAGTAGCTGCTGCTGCTGATGACTGGGGGCAGGAAGGAAACTGAGGCAGAAGCGGGGCACAGGGGCATTGCTGAGAAAAGCAAATGCCCCGAGAAATGTGTGCCAAGAAGCCTGCAAGAGTGAAAACGTAACCACCCTACTACCGTGCCTACGACGGCCTTCTAGGGGGCTGGTGAGACGGAGGGAGTTTTTCGCCACCCCTTCCTCTGAGGTCATCTTTACATTCTTGGGGGGACCCTAGCCTCAGCTCAGAATCTAAACTAAGGTCCACAGAAGGGTCACAAGGAGTAGCCCAGAAAAGGATGTGCTCCCCAGCTCCCAGGCAAACTCAGAGAAGAACAGAGCAACTGGTGGGTGGGGCTTGGAGGGCAGGAAGCCCTCACTCCTGGAAAGCTCTCTTTTGGAGTCCTAGAGGAGAGCCAGAGGTCCCCGAAATGTCCCAGGGGTCAAGCATGAGCATAGGAAGGGCCCTACTGACTTCACTGGTCAGAGTGTGAATAACCAGCCATTTACATCTCTGAAGGTCAAAGGCTGCTTTTGAACTGTCTATTTTTCTGTAATACATTTTTATGTTAGTGTCTTCAAAATTATCACTGCTGTGTGTGAATTTCCCCAGTGGTTTGTTGTTAGAAAATGACATACTCCTATTCATTTCCCCTTAAGGTCATGCCCCAAGCCTCACAGGGATGGAGAGGGCTGAGTGTGGTAGAGACAGGGAGCTGGGAATCCTTCCCAAAGGCCCTGGAGGGACCTCGGCCTTGGTTCCAATCACCAAGGGCCTGTGTGTCCGCCTGGCCTCTGCCCTGGGAGGCCAACACAGAAGGCTTCTGGTTTCGGTCAAATGCCATCTCGTTCACTCACTGTCTCCTTTCTTTTTTCTCTTCCAGCATGAAAGCTAATAGGGTGATTCATTCTCTTATTAAGTCGAACTCATGAGAAAAAGGGAAGTCACCCAAGTGCCCAGTCCTCTCTCTGCTGAACACAAGCCTCTCTGTGGTTCATCCCCATATGTACTTCATAGAAAAGCAACAACAGGAATTCCACTAAAAAGCCCACCCTTCACCTTCCCTTTCATGTCCCAAGAATTCACTAGGCTCAGTGGTTTTCTAAGTTTCTAAAGCTTTCACAGCTGAGGGCTGAGTTGATATTTAAAGACAGGTTTCCAAACAAAATGTGATAGGAGAGGAAAGATACACGTGGCCCACAAATCCACAGACGGTGCAATCCCTCACAGCAGATAGTAAAAATCCTCCCCAGACAACGTCCTTCTCTGTCCCTGCTGGCTCTCCTCAGCTCTGTCCCAAACTTAGAAACAGCTGTTTCCCTATAACTCCAAAAAAAGCTCTCATATGCTCCATCTCCTCATTCTTTCCAACACTGTGATCTGTACACTTAATCTACCTCCAGGCTCAGTTTATCCCTCCCTCAGCTCAAGAAAGAAGAGGAATAATCACAGAATAAGAAGTACAACACACCACCGATTAGAAAGCCCTCTCATTAACACCCTACAGACTCAGCAGCCTGGCTATCTGAGTTCGGATCTCAGCTATGCAAGTCACTAGCTGTGCGGCCTTGGGCAACTTGACTTAACCCTTTGTGTCTTGGTCTTCCTGTATGTAAAGCGGTAATAATACTATATTTGTAGGTCTGAGTAAATAAGTTAATACTCTTAAAATGCTTAGAAAGATTCCTAGCATGCAGTATGCACATAATAAGTGCTAGCTGTTATTATTAGACGTTCACAGCAATCCCGTGCATGGGAGGTGATTATTACCAGTTCTGTTTAACTGATGTGTTCAATAGCCACTTCTTACTGTGCATACAATAACAGGTTAACCTCAAGAAAAGTACAAATTAAGACGTTAGATAATCTGTTCAGAATGACGCAGTCCATGCATATCTGAGCTGAGACTGGATCTCTGGTCTTTTAATTTTTTAAATTTATTAATTGATTTTTAGAGAGAGGAAGGGAGAGAGTGAAACATTGATTTTTTGTTCCATTTATTTATGCATTCATTGACTCTTGTATGTGCCCTGACCAGGGATCAAACCCACAATTTTGGTGTACTGGGATGATGCTCTAACCAACTGAGCTACCTGGCCAGGGCGTGGGCCTCTGCTCTTGAACTCCACATTGCACACACACAAATTTCACACTTTAAAACGCTCCCTCCCTCAGGCAAGGGAATATGAGAAGTCCGGTGGATCAGCATCAAAAACAGATTTCAATTCTGTAACCCCCAGAGACTGGCAGTATCTCAAGAGAGTGCTACATGGTTTGCCAAACAAAATTAATTTCTATCTGTTTTCAGGTTCCAAGAAAATACACCAACTCAGCCTTATAGGAGTGGGTGCCACCCCACCCAAGGTGTCAAAAGACCCCTCAAGCCTGAGGATCACACTGTGGCCTCAACAATGTTTCAGGCTAAAAGGACTCCCCTGGGAGGCTCTTACTCCCTAGACTGTCAATGATTTGCAAAAAAGGTCAGTGCAAATCATTTGGGAGTGCATTATGCAGGCATGGCTTAAAACATGTGGATTTCTGCCAAGCCCACATTTTTAAAAAACACGCACTGTCTTCACCCTTGATAAATAGCAGCCAGGTTACAGGGATATTTCCGTTATACCCAAAAGCCTGTGTGCCACGACAACTCACTGAAGTGGGTGTTTCCAATTCGAAGAGAACTCCTCAATAAAAACATCTAAAATAACCCCAACCTTTCGAGCAGAGATAACAGACTGAAAGTTCCAAACACTAGTAAATGATATTTGTGGAAACAAATGATGTAAACATACGACCTCATGCCCAAAGTTTAATTGCATCTAATAAATGGATTAAGCTCATCTTCTAGCTCTATTATGAACATTCATTAGATTTCTACACAAGCGCTTTCACAAATGCTCTTCATGTATTTCAAGACTATGATGAAATCACCTCTTGGCCAGGCTGGAAAGAACTAGAAATAAAAAGAATCTAGCATTGTAGCCCTGGTTCTCCCACTAATTAGCCATATGATTTCATGAAAAAATAATAATAACAGCGATAATAATAACAACAGCAGCACTTAACATTTATTGAGGACTTATGATACACCAAACATTGTGCTCAGGGCTTTGTAAGTGTTGAATCCTCATTAGCAACCACTAGGGACTACTGTTCCTCCCACTGCATGGATCAGGGATAACTTGCCCCAAGAACACAGCAGCGACTAGCAGAGGCCGGATTTGGACAAGGGTGGTCTGACCTGGTGTTCTTAACCACGTGCCATCGGTCTTTTCAAGGTGCTTAACAACCCAGGACCACAAATTCCTCCAGGGGCCATCTGGGTGATCTTCGAAATCCTCTCCGGCTTTATGATTCGATGATTCTCTCTTTTAGAAATCAAATGAATTTACGACTGTGAGAAATAAAATGCAGCGATGCTCTAGCACCGCCGAAGTGGAATGAAACATCTGTGTGTGCCTCACCCAGATCCAGTCAGGGGAGGAAACGGCTGATTTTCTAGGTTAATGATGCCCTGTGAACAACCAGACTGGCCCCAGACCATCTCACGGAAAACAACAGCTTGAGGCTCTTAGAGGGTGCCCCAACCTGCAAAGGTCTGCAAGTTCTCAACTATCATCAGCTCTTAAGCCTTAATTGGACCTTTTTTTTTTCCCCTTTAAGGAACGTCAAATGCAAGAAAATACTGCACAGTGGTGGTGAGTGTAGGTCTTGTGGCATCCTTAACCCTTTGCTTGCCTTTCAGGTCTACACCCGCTCATAGAAAACCCACCTCATCCAGGTAACCTGTGTTTCAGAGCTTCCCCATGTCCTGCTAGCCCGTGGCTCAGGAGTCCTGTAACCGCACCGGGCTTTGTCCTACGTGCACCTGCTG
>PVJD01008451.1:0-72370 GCA_004026545.1 Mormoops blainvillei
CCCTCCTAGCTCAGTCTTCACGATGCACCCATTCCAGCCCCTTCCCTGCCTCTCCCAGGGTGGGTGACTGTGCAGCCTCCCATGGCGTCCTCGCTTTGTCCCTGCCCGGTCGCGGTCGGCCCCAACAGGGCGGCGGCGACAGGAAACTCACTCAAAAGCCGCCAGAGGCCCCCATCTCCTCTCAGAGTAAAGCGAAGGTCTCCGAGTGTCGAAAGCCGTTTGGGACCTGCGGTCCCCGGAGGCAGGCCACATCAGGAGCCCAAATCCTCCCCCCTCTCCTGCACCTGCACATGGAACCTGGCACGGCTGCCCACCCTGGGCCGGGGAACCCGCTCGGACCCTTGGCGCTGGCCTGGCCCTGGGATTTCCCTGGGCCTGCGGGACTCCAGCAGACAAGCCGCTGCCAGGAGGAGGACCTACCCAGACTAGCCCATGGGTCCTGGGGTTGCGGTGGGGGAGGCCAGAGGACTCATCTGTGACAGAACCCACACACCCTCAGCCATGCCAGCCCCAGGCAGGGCCCCTGGGGCCCAAACAGGCCTCGATCAGCAGAATCGGCCGACGCTCAGTTACAAATATTTCATGTTGGATGCCAGAGAGCTCCGTGTTTCTAACTCAGGTCAAGGTAACCGACACCCTCTCTCCAGCCTCGCCGGCTGCTACTCCCCACCCCTGATCGGTCGGCTCCTACCCTGGGCTCCTCGCTTTTCTCAAAAGTTCCGGCCACCCCCGTCTCCAGGCTGCTCTCGCAGCCTCACATGCTTTTCCCACTTGTATTCAGCAACTGCATTTTTCTTTTCCAGGCAGTGCCTGTCACAGGCAGCCCCCGACCTCACCGGCCTTCTGAGCCAAAGGTAAATGCCAGGTTTGCTGGCAAGGAAAAGAGGAGAAAGAAGGTGTGTCAGAAGCAGGTGACAGTCTGGGCGTATTCATCCATCCAGAGAGAAGCACAATTCATTACACTTAGAAAGACACAACCAGACCAGGAGAGCTGCTCTTTGGGACGTGCTCGCCGCGTGAGAAACGCACGACACTGCCCTCCATCCTGGCCCGGGGACACGGGACCGCCGTGAGCCGGAGCCACAGCCCAGCAGTGCTGGGGCTCCCGGGCGTGGCCCTGATCCTTGCCGTTTCCCATCAGGACCCCCTAAGGGTTCCAGAAAGAGCAGGACATAAAATTGTATAGAAAATGTTTTTAATTATATAGACCAGTGATCACGGCCGCGTTAAATGACAAACAAACCGGGAAGCGAGAGAAAAGCTGGAAGAGAATTTTCCATCATGTTAGCAAAGGTTGCTGTAAGGTGACTGACATGAAAGACTTTTTTCTTCTCTTTCTCCTTTTCATCATTTTCTAGAGTTTTCTGTATATTTTAATAGCTCTACTGATGTATAACAGATATGCAAAAATGCACGTATTTAACATACATGGTTTGACAAGATTGCACATATGCATAATTTATATTATTTTTATGATGGATAATAACAATGCTATTAAATTAAAGTGGCAGTGTACCCCGTGGTACCCAGAGCCAGTAGGGACCCTGAGTGCGGGTGGTTGCCACAGTAACAGACCCTAACGTCCGCAGGCGACTCACAGTTGATGTCCGCTCCATACCCCCTGCCTCCTCCGAACCTCCCAGCCCTGCAGGAGGCGTGACCGTGATTTCTGTCCACAGCCGTGGAGATGGACGTCCCCCCGCCCCCAGGACATCCCCCTGAGCCGTTTGGGGACCAGTCGGCCGTCCTGGGTTGGATCTGGGCCCCAGAGCCTTGGCTGTGTGGCCATGGGTAGGTCACGCCTCTCCTCCGAGACTGAGTTTTGTCATCTGCAGCCCGGGTAGCGGTGCGTCTGCCCGGGATTGGAAGCCCCACTGAGACGGTGGAGGCCAGGGCTTTGGGAGGAAGAACCACGTGGCTCAAAGGAATCACCGGCCTTTACCAAATGGGAACCTGAAGGTCTTTCTCGCATTCCCTCCCGGCCTCTGAGGAACTCGCGCGGCCGCTCAGAGGCGTGTGCGACAGCTCCACGACTCTACCTCACCATGCCGCTTTGGGGTTCCTGACCACCAGCCCCCGGTCCCCAGTCCATCCTGCAAAGCACTTACAGAGCCACGACTAGACCGCGGGCCAGGGCACTGCTTCCTCAAGCCTGGGCTGCAGGACAATTAACTCTATTCCCGAGGACAGCCAGTGTCTTCCAGGGGGAAGTCCCACGAAACCTGTGCTGTCCTTGCCTGGTGAGGCCCCCACCCTGCTCTGCTGCAGCTCCTGGGAGCCCCCCGAAAGGCGAGGCAGGCTGGACCACCCGACAGGAGGCACCAGCCAAGCCCCTGGGACCAGGCACACGAGCCCCAGCAGTGAGGACGCCTGGGGAGGGACCCAGGAGGCCACCCTGTGGGCCCACGTGGGCTCAGGAACGAGTCAGAAGCGCTGCCCCAAGCAACCAGCCGGGGCCAGGCCCACAGCGGGAGCTAGCGCCAGAGAGGGGAAGTCAAAGACAGCGCTGTGGGTTGAGCTGTGTCCCCCCAAATACATGTGGGAGTCCCAACCCCTGGTACCTGTGACTCGGACCTGTTTGGAAACAGGATCTTTGCAGGAGATCGAGCTAAGATGAGGTCATATGGGACAACAGTGGGTCCTACGCCAACGACGGGTGTCTTGAGAAGAAGGTCATGTGAAGACACAGGGACACAGACACACAGAGAGACGGCCATGTGACAACAGAGGCACAGACGGGAGTGATGTGTCTGCTGTAGCCGAACGCAGGTCCGGCCGCCCGCCACTGAGAAAGCCAGTGCTCGAGGGGCAGGTGCTGATGGAAAGGAAAGGGGCTAACTTCAGGTGCCGAACATCTGGAAGACAGCAGACTCCCGTCTCCGCGCCCGTCTCCCCCTGTCAGTGCAGGCAGAGGTTTTATAAGGAGGGAGGGGGCTGCAAAGCTCTCTGTGTGCAGACGAGCAGAGTTCCATTCGGACAAGGCCAGTGACGGGCCGGCGTGCGTCACCCTGGTTTAGTCATCCTGGCTCCACGTCGTCCCGGCTCCACAGATGAAGGTCAGCAATTCCCCCGGAGCTGAGCTGCTTCAAGGTCGGAGCCTGTATCTCTCTGAAGTTCGTTCCTAGGATTCTTATACGCACAAGCTGTTCACCTACCAGCTGCGTGTTAGCCAGAGCCTGAACTTGCAGAAACAACGTCAAAAGAACAGTGGGCGGGTTACAACTCCCCACCGTTACACAGCCAGCCGAGGAACGCCCAGGTGCGCCGGCCACCACCAGCAGCTGAAAGAGGCCGGGAACTGACCCGTCCCTGGACACCTTGATCTCAGGCTTCCAGCCTCCAGAGCTGCGAGTAAGCACATGTCTGTTGCTGTACGTCGGTGAGTGTGCGGGCCTTTGTGGTGGCTGCCCTGGCCCCCAGGCCCACACACAGAGAGGACAGAGCTGTGGCGAGGCCGGGCGGGCACTGGACCCCGGCCACACCCTGGGCTGCAGCCCCTGCTCGTGCCGTGTGGGGACAGATGCCCACGGTGCCTGTCGCCAAAAGGAGGGTATTCCAGTCCCAGCCCCGGTGAGCACTAGCTGTGTGACCTCACCCAGATCACGCACCCTCTCTGAGCCCTGAGTGACACACTGGTGAAATGGGAACTGTCGCCCCTGCCTCAGCTCTCCTAGGTTATGTGACATTCAGATGACCCGTGGACCAGCACGTTCCCCAAAACCTCAGGCAGAGCCTGCAAACAGGAGGGTGAGTGAAGATGCTCGTCAGGGGAACACTTGCCCTGCTGGGCCATCTCTGTCCGTCACCGGAAGTGCTGTCGGCACCACTGACGAGGCGTCAGATGTCGGAGCTCAGGGCAGAGGGGGGCCCTCGGAGAGCCCTGCCTGACCCTTCAGGTGGGAGTGCTGCCTCTAATTAATACTGTCAGAGGCCTCAGGGCCGATGAGGAGGGAGCGGGGAGATGAGAGGGGGTGAGCGGCTCCTGAATGAAAGCCTGGTGACAGGCGGGAGGCGTGGTGTGCCTGGCCGCAGCCTGGGCTAAAACTCAGTGAGCGTGGTGAAGCGGCACCTTCCCTGGCTCCCGCGGGACGGGTGGCCAGGCAGGACGCTGGGGAAGGAGACGAGGGAGCCGGCCCACAGTGCTGCTTTGAGTCCAGGAGACGTGTGTGGGAGGTGAAGGAACGTCCTCAGGGCGGGGCCGCCGTGGGAGGCGGGACCCTAGAGAGCCTCCTGGAGACAGGAGCGCAGGGGTGTGGAGTTGAGGAGCAGGGAAGGGTGGCCCCACTCGGTGGCTGCCTGTGTCCACGCCCTGCGCAAGGTGACAGCGCAGCCCCTCCCACCCAGAGGCGACGCTGATTGCCCACCCTTGACCTGCCCTGGCCTGGTCTGCGCTTTAGCCGCCAGACTGAGGAGGAAGCAAGAGGCCTGAGTTTCTGTGCTCTGTCGGGCCCCGGCTCCGCCACGGGGACAGCCCCCGGCTGCCCGGCTGGACGACGGGGGGCCACGTGGAGCGAGAGCAGCCACCGCGGCCGACGTCGTGTCCCAGGCCCGTCTGCAGCCCGCCAGTCCCCCAGATGGGACAGAGTCCCCGAGAGCAGCTGAGACGCCTTCCTGACCCACAGATGCAGGAGCTGAAGTGAAACGTGCTGTGAGCCCCCGCGCTCCGGGCGGTTTGTTACGCAGCCGCAGCTGAGGCAGAAGCGGCTGCCGGGCGCGCCTGTCACAGCACCTCTAACGCCCAGCATGGCCATCCCTCCCGGCTCAGCCCTACAGGTTACTACCCTGTCGTGGAGGTGGGGAAGCCATTTAAAATAAAGACTCTCCTAACGAGAGAAAGTCCTTCAGCTGTAGCCCAGCTTTGCAGTCGGGCACACACCCTCCTCCTCCCCCAACACATACAAGGTGCCTCGTGTGCGCTGTGCGGACCACAGTACCCCTTTCATGGGTCCCCCGGACAGTCCTGATCACTCTTCGGGTCTCAGCGGCTCCCCGGGGGAAACGGCCAAGTCCTCCGTGCCAACATCTAGTTCCTTTGTTTGTATCACAGCGTCTCATGTCAGGCCTGTGACAGCCCTTGGGGACGGAGACAGTGACGGGCAGCAAGAGGACAGAGGCCCTGGCACCAGTGGACTTGGGCTCGAGGCCCAGCATCACGGGCCCCTGGCCGTGTGGCCCAGAGCAAGTCCCATCATCCCCCTGAGCGGCGGCTTCTCTCCGGGCTCTCACAGGCCGTGGCGAGGGCGGGGTGAGCGCACAAGGCAGGATGCTAAAGCGGGGCTCCCTGCACCCCAGCTGCAGCAGAGGCACCCGAAGGCAGGGGTCCGGGTAGCAGAGGGAGTCCTAACAACTGGGACTGTGTGTGGCCCCGGGGGATCTGCCCCAGGACTTTGGGACACCTTGGGCCAGACCAGTAATAGCGGCGGTCAGCCCCCTGGGTACTCCCCGTATGCCGTGCACAGTGCCCACTTTAGCGGTTTTCGGTGCACTCACTGTGTTACGCAACCATCCCCACTATCTAACTCTACACGTTCCCATCACCCCAAAAAGCAACCTCAGCAGTCGCCCCCATGTTCCTCCCCAGCCACTGTGGATTTGCCTCTTCTGGACTTTTCTGAAACGGAATCAGACAAGCTGCAGCCTCACGTGTCTGGCTTCTTTCACTCTGTACCGTTTTCAAGGTTCGCCCAGGCTGCAGCCACGGTCAGTGTGTCAGCCCTGTTGACAGCTGAATGACGTTCCACGGCGATCGTGATGGCGTTAAAGACAGGCCTCATTCCCTTCGAGCAGGAGTCCAGCCCCCAGGAGAGGTCCTGAGGGTATGGGCAGCCTAGGAGTGGCCCTGGACCATGGACCGTGAGTGAGCCACCTCTGCCAGCTGCGGAGCCGCAGCAGGAGCCAGGGCGAGGGGGCAACAGCGCCGCCCCCCCGATGGGCGGGCGCGAGGAAGCCCGGGCTGTGGCGGCCGGCTCCTCCCTGCTGTGCCAGGCGGCCCCTGCTAAGCAGCTGTGGGCCTGACGGGCACAGAGGCAGATGGGCCTGGGGACAGGGGCCTGAGCAGCTGTGGATTTGCCTGTGGTCAGCAGGACCCGGTCAGGCTGCTGGGCTGGATTGCAGGCCAGGCCGGATTAGGGCCCCAGGTGCCGCCCCTCCGTCGGACCCCTGTGGGGCCCTCCAGGTGGTCAGATGGGCTGAGGCCAGCAGCTACGGGGTCAAGGTGAAGGGGACCAAGAGAGGCCAGCCTGCTCACTGTTTTCTTGCAGCACAAGCTCCTGAAAGCCCCACAGCTCAGACACCTGGGCTTCTCTCCTAGGGTCCCACCTGGACCCACTGGATCAGAATCGCTGGCACCTAGGATCTGCGTTGGACCAAGGCTCCTGGGAAGCGCTGGGGCCTGAGAGCCACTGGTCAGGCACTGACTGGGCTGGGACGGGGGACCCCACTCTGCCAGCCGCCTGATCCCCAGCAAGGCACAGACATTCCCCGAGCCTCTTCCTGGTCCCTGAAGCGGGCAGAACGCTGTCGTTTCGGGGCTGCGAGGATTTAACAAGGCGACAAAGATCGAAGTGCTGGGCAACGGAAAACTGCTCAAGAACTGTCACTGCACTTGGTCCCACACTGGTCCCACGACGCATGCCAACCGAATCGCGGCACTAGGTGGACATTGGAAGGACAGGGAAGGGCAACGATTAACAAATGAGACGAAGACAGAGAGGAGAGGCTGTGAGATGCGGCCTATTTGCCTTCGGGCTCCTGGCTTTGAACCCTGCCCTCCCCTGCCCTCCCCTGGCTGTCATTTCACCCCTCTGAGCCTCAGCTTCCCCATTTGTGCAACAGTGACGACAGGAGCGGCCCGTGCTGGGGGCTCTGCACACGGGAAAGGGCTGCCCCGCAGGAGGATGAGGAGCCGCCCTCGGGGGGAAGCGGGGGAGGAAGACAGCCTGGGGCGACCCGGACGGGTCGCCTGTGTCTGTCCGGGCAGCTGGTCTGGGCTGGCTTCTGTCCTCCCTGCCCTGGCTCCCAGAGGCCACGCCCCCTGCTCCAGCGGCGGGTGGTGCGGCCAAACAGCCTGGCGACAAGCCACCTTTCGGGCCTCATCACATCAGTGTGCCCGTCAGACCCCTCGCCAAGCCTGCGTCTGTTCTAGGGGTGGGGGAGCCAGGGCTCGGGCATGGAGCTGCAGGCAGAGGTCGCGGCGGGCACAGCCGGCCAAGCCGTCAGCCGCCCCTGCCTCTGCCTGGCCCCGGCCACTGTCACTTCTCGGCTGGGGGGCTGGCTGCCTCTGCCTTGAGTCTCCTGCCTTCGTCCTGGCCCAGCCTTCCCAGAGGCCGGAGGGGCTTCTCCGACGCAGGCGCCTCACCTGTCAGGGGTCTCCTGGGGCTCCCCACAGCCCTCCCCTCGCGCCCGCCCGGCCTTTTTGCATTTCCCCAAACGAGGCCATTTGTTTATTCAGTTAGTATTTACCGAGCGCCTACTAAGTGCCAGGCCCTGCCCTAGGCAAGGCGCTCAGAGGGGGCCAAGCAGACCCCATGCGCCGCCCACGCAGAGCCAGGCTCCTTCCCGCCCCCTTCCTCGTGGGAGGTCCCGTGTCCCAGCCTCTGGGTGACAGTCTGGTGCAGGAGGACAGCCCGTTCCTGTTAAGGGATGACATGGGGCATAGACAGTGTCCAGGACACCCCCATACGGGGGGCTGGCACAGCAGCGACAGCCCACCATCAGGAATGCCCCCGGGTGGGCCGAGGGTGAGGCCAGGGCCTCGGCAGGCAGACGGGCAGGGTCCCTCCAGCTCTGCACTGGCCCGGCCCCCTCAACGACCAGCTCCCGCATGATGGCCACTGTGAGGTGGGACGTGCAGGCAACGGCTTAGCCCGGGGCCCGGCCCAGCCGACCCTGGGGTTTAGGTGCTGTCCTCTCCAGGAGGCACCAGGCCTCTGCTTTGCTCCCTGGTGGCAGCGAGTCCCGGCCGCCTTGGGCTCCCCTCTCTGGGGCCCAAGGCTGCCAGGGCCCCCAGAGTGCCAGGCAGTGACCAGGGAGTGGCTGGAGAGATGGCCCCGTTCTAGTCGCGCACGGGCTGCCCTAGAGGGACCTGGGTCTCGGGGGCGAGCTCACACTGGCTGAGAACCCACCATGGCCAGGCCCTGGCTGGGCGCCTCGGCCACAGCGTGCTTAACCCTCCCAGCAGCCCCGGGAGTGCGAGGCAGTTGGCTATTTCCACGGAGGGAAACCAAGGTTCCAGGGACTGGCCCGTCCTCGTGCTGGGAGCAGGTAGCCGCCACGCGGCTGGACCTCGGGGCCCGTCCTCCTGACGCTGGAGCGCGGAGGGCCCAGCCCTGGTCCCTGCACTCCGAGGTGGCCACGCTCCTCCAGCGAGAGTCCAGCACACCCCCGGCCTGGTGCCCTGCACCCCGCCCGCACCAGTCCCTCTTCCCACACAGGCTCCCTGCCCCCAGGTAGAGAAGAGCACAGCGGGGCGCCCCCAGGCAGGACCGGGGTCCAGCAGGTGTGGGGCCCTGCCCTGCCCCGTCCGCTGCGCATGCTTCGGGCCCTTTGCTATTTTAGACCCAGATGGAGAGCGTGATGAGCTGGCAGGCAGGTGCTCGGCTCTGACACTTCCCGGTTAGGCGCCCCCACCCCCGCCGTCCCTCCATTCCTTTCCCCTTCCACTCCAGCAGACCTGCACTGCGCCTCCCCATGGCCCAGGAGTGAATCAGACACAGAGGCCCCTGCCCTGAGGAGCCCCCAGTCACGTGTGGGAGTCAGGTCTCTAAATAAACACCACGTGGTGTGGCCAGGGGTGGGACACATGGTGGCTGTGAGGGCCCAGCCGGGAGATCAGGGGTGGCTTCCTGGGGGAGGAGTCCCGGGAGCTGAGTCCTAAAAGGTCTGCCTGAGCAGTAACCCTGCTGGTGGGGAGGGGCACCGTCCGCAGCGGAGAGGAGGGAAGCAGGCAGGGCCTCAGACACCCCCCGAACAGCCGCCTGAGGAAGGCTCACTCGGTCAAGGAAACACGCGTGCCCCCACACTCTCTGGGCCGATGCACGCCTTCTGGAACCAACTGGTAAACCAGGGGACAGAGAGGTCGTGCACAGAGCTAGAAGGGGCCACTCTGGGCTCATTAGAACTGCAGAGACATGAGAGCACTTCAATTACGGCTCTCGGCAGGGACTGCGGCAGGGACCCCCATGGGGATGTCACACGCAGGCCATTAAAAAGGGGCAGGACCAGAGCAGCTCTGTCGCTTCAAGGGGCGACTGCTCCTCTGCAGGGGTCAGAGCCTTGGAGACAGAAACTCAGAGGGGCCGCAAAGGGGGCTGGTTTGAAGACGAGAATGGTAAGAACAACACCCGCCCTCCTCCTTGGCTCCCCGCCCCTCCCCAACGTTTTATTTGATTAAAAAAAAAAAAAGGGACAGAAAGAAAATTGCACTTACATCACAACCCTGTGTCTGGCCGTGTGAAGTGCATGAGAAACGGGGTGCAGCTGCAGAGGGGCCCGGCTCCCTGGGAGCCGTCCGGGGCTGTCCCCACTCAGGGCTGACGCACTCCCTGAGCCTGGGACCTACTTCTCCGAGTGCCTGCTTAACCCTGGGGCTTAAATACACAACCACCGCCCTCTGCCACTCCGCGCCAGCACTGTTCCCCGGAAAGGCTCACTGGAGTGGCAGTCGGGCCCAGCTCCCTCCCGGGCCGCCACTGACTCGCTGTCCCACCTGCGCTCTGGTGCTCGGCCGCTCAGGGTCTCTGTTGGGTGACCCGCCAAGTGGGCAGTACTGGCTGGACCAGGAAATCAGACATTCTGCCACTCCGGACCTTCCCCACGTGCCCAGGGGCTAGAGGGGCCGTGTCAATGACAGGACTCAATTATTCTTTAGTATAAAAGTTTATCCCAAATGTTATACGGCACATGCTTATCTTATAACACAATTTGTTTTCTGAAATCAAGTTTGATGTGGGCAACCTGCCTTTTTGTTTGCTACCCTATCAGAGACACAGCCTATTCTTCATAGACCAGGTAGTGGTTCCGACAGGGTGGGAGAGGGGAGGGGGACGTGGAGGGGAAGGGCCTCCCATCAGAATCCCCCCAGATCAGTCCCCTCTGTCGGAGAATCGCCCAGCCAGGAAAAGCAGACCCCACGACGGCCGAGTGGCACCTGCGGCTCGTGGGGCACGGTCGCTGTTGTCCGTATTGGTCTCCTCATTTCACAGATGAGGAGACCCAGCAAGAAGTGGGCAAAGGAACTTCCCACGGGGCTCCGAGAAGAGATGGGTCAGGGCAACCGCCAGCCCGTCTCTCCTCTCCCACCTCTGTGCGCCGGGCGCAGCGCTGGAAACTGGCTCTCGGCAGACACCCAACAGTGCTTTGCTGAACAAATGAATGAACAAATACACCCATGAACAAATGAATGGATGAATAAATTAATGGACACACGAATGGGGGCGCTGAAGGAATGAAGGGATGCCACAGTGGGGACAGGCCTTTGAACTCACAGGCTGAAGCGCGCTCCCCAGTTGAAGGACAGGAAGGGATCCCAAGGCAGCCCCGTGCCAGCGGGAAGGCAAACACTTTCATTAGCGTTTATGGCTTCCTGGGCTCGTCAGCACACCCCCGCCCCCCGGCTCCTGGGGGTGGTTAGCCGGGGGAGGGGCCGGGCGGTCCCAAGGACCACAGCGGGGCATCCAGGCCTGCGAAGCAGCGCCCTTGTGCCTTGACTCCAGATGCTGACATGACAACATCAAGAAAACCTCATTTGCAAACCCAAATTAGTGCCACCCTGATGATCATATAAAAGAAGGATGAGCACATAAAGCCTCGAACAAGCATGGCCGTGGTAACGGCCTAACCGGGAGCCCCGGGAGCCCATAAAGGAACGCTGATGTCACCGAAACCCACTTGGGGACGTACGGATTCAGCTCAGTTCTTTGTTTTGTATCCTGGGAGCAGCGGTTTCTTTTTCCTATAGTTTATCTATCATCCTCCTCATTAATAACCCAGAAGCCTACGATAGGTACATAAATACGCGATCCGGGCCGTTACAATTACGATGATGAAATCCAGCGTTTATTATTCAGCCGTGCTGAGCCCTCTGCAGAGCACCTGGTAAGCACGCCCGTATTTACTTTTGAACAATTGAAGGTGTTCTCGCCTTTCTGCTGTCCTTCGGTTTGCCTGCCGGGGTGTATCTGACATGCTTGTTCATCAAGTCAACCCACGTCCAGGCCTGGCCAAAGTGACCTAAACCCCAGCCCACGGGCGCCAGCGCTGCCCGTTAGTGAGAGGCGATGCTGCGTACAGTTTGCCTCTCGTGACCCACTGTCACTGTGTGCACCTCACACCTGAGAAAAATAAAACTGTCGCATCCCCTCACTTCTTCACTCTTACTGTCAAAACACTGACGTTTCACTGCAGGGGGGTTGAATGTCGGCCTGCAAAAGATACGTCCCCATCCTAGTCCCCAGAACCTGTAAATGTGAACTTATTTGTAAAGAGGGTCTTTGCAGGTGCCATAAAGTTAAGGATCTGGAGGCGGGATCACCCTGGACAATCGGAGTGGGCCCTAAATCCAGTGACGTGTCCTTAGGAGGGACACGCTGAGGAGGAGGCAATGTGACAAGGGAGGCAGAAATGGGAGTGATGCGGCCGTCAGCCAGGGAGTGTGGGCAGCCCTCAGAGGCTGCAAGAAGCAAGGACGGACTCTTCCCGAGGGGCTCCAGAGGGAGCACGGCCTGCCCTCCCCTGGGTTCCAGGCATCTGGCTGCAGAACTGTGGAAAAATAAACTTCTGTTGTTTGAAGCCAGTGTGTTTGAGGTACTACATTATGGCAGTCCCAGAAAACAAGTAGTCACTGCCCAGAAATGAACACTGACGGCGGCCGACCCGTCCTGGTCGGCAAGGACTCAGCAAACACAGGACGCGGACAGTCGGGTCTTAATCCTGCAAAAGTCCAGCAGGTTTTATGAGCCCGAGGAAACCCAACATTTTCAAGTCAGGTACTCTTCGACAATAAACCGAAAAGTCCTTAAGCTATTTTAAACTATTCAAAAGTGTATAAAAAATGCACTGAAAAGGGTATAAAGCAAGCCCCCATTCAGAGTTGTATAGCGGCCACCAGCCCCATGGGGCCGCCGGGGCCCAACTACGTGGCGAGGCTGAACCGAGATGGACGGTAGGCATAAAACACACACTGGACTTCAAAGATTTCGTGTGAAAAACAAAATATGAACTACCTCATTACTAATTTCGGTATTGACTGTATGCTGACCTTACTTCGGAGCTATACCTGCAGCACAGAATTACCCACGCCTGTCCCCTGCTACTTGCGCAATGTGGCCACTAGAAAATCCAGCGTTACACGTGGGGCTCCCATCACATTGCTAGGGTCAGCGCTAATTCAGAGAATGATGCACATTTGATGATAATCGGGCTGGAATCCTGGCCTCACCACTTCCTGGCTGTGCGACGGTGGGTCCCTCACTTACTCTCCCTGATCTTCAGTCTCCTCCTCATTAAAATGGGGGTAATGGGAGTCCCAGCCCCACGGGGCTGCTGTGAGAATCCAATGAGACTCCTGCGAAGTACAGGTGAAGGACTTGAACCCTGTGCATCTGAAAAGGGGCCACCTGCCAGGCTCCCTCGGGTAGTGAGTGGCAGAGCAGGGTGACACTCTATCTGTCATACTCTCCATGTGCCAGTGACCTGGTATTCAACCAGGCCCCGTCCATGAACTAGCCAGAATGCCCACCTTGAGGGCCCCTTCCTTTCTTCCCATGTCAGGCACCCTCCTGCCACTGCCCCGCAGTGGCACCTGTCACCTAGAATGCGCCCCTTATCTTTCTGGTGTTTTACCTCCCATGTACATCTGACCTCAAGTCCAGCCCCCATGGTTGGTACACCAGCTCTCCTCTCCCAGTGCACACCCCGCTGATTAAGTCCCTACTGCTCCCCAAGTTGAGCTGGGGTCTCCTCCTGCGACAGGGTGACAAAGGGTTCATTAAATCACAAGAACAGAAGGCGACACCTCGGCAGGCCCCGCGTGGGCGGGCACACCCAGCCTGCCCCGCCCCAACACGGGTGCCCGGGCCAGCGTCCCTGCACTCATGGGCGGCCTCAGGGGCTGGGCAAGGCCGCCAGGCGGGCTGCCGCCAGCTCTAGGCGAGCGTGCCCCTCTCTTGCCAGTTTTCTAGGGTGCGGAGCTGAGCCCTCTGTTTAATTAAGGGCATCTGAGGGACACGTGTCGGGTTTGGACGGTGACACCAGGTTGGCTCCTCGCTACAAACGGCTTCTTGAGAGACTTCCCTAAACTCTGAAACCAGAGAAGGCTTCAAGGGGAGCTGAGGTGGAGCTTCCTTCGCACAGAGGCCGAGTGGAAAACTTCAAGGACAGCCCAGGGCCACCGGTCCCAAGCCAGTGGGGAGCCTGTTGAGGCCACCCTGGACGGAGGCTGTGTGGGGCAGGTCACCTGTGGTCCTCTCATGGCCCCTGGGACAGTGAGACCCCCAGTGGGCTCCTGCTCCTCCAGCGCCCTGCTCAGCTCCCCAAGCCCCGCCCCCTTCCCCCCACCACCCTCCGCAGCTGCCCCTGGGGCCTCCCGCGATATGCTCCACAGACCTGTAGCCGACACACCCAGGGGCTTGTTTAAAAGGAAGGCTCCCAGGCCCCAGCCAGCCCTCCGGGGGGTGGGGTCAAGGAATCTGAATTTTTAACCGGCACTGCTGAAGTCACCAGGTTTCGGGGACTGCTAGCCCGCCCCGCAACCTCAAGGCACCCTGCCACCAGCTAAGCTAGTGCCCACACTCTCACCCCCACCCCTGGGGGGAAAGAGGATGGGCCCAGCTCTGAGGGCAAGGGTCTTCACACACGAGGACCTGCCCGATCTCAGGGCTGATGGAGCACGAGCAGACCCCAGCACAGCGGATCTCCGCCCACGGTTAAATGTGCCGGGGCTGCTGCTGGGTGCGCATCCAGGAGGCCGCGGACTTTGTCCTGGTCTGGTCATCAGAGCCACGGCCTGGGCCTCTGGGTGAGGAGACCCTGCCGCCTCCCCAGCCTGCACCAGGGCGCGTGCCTTGTTTCCTGCAGTAACCGCAGAAGCTGACGCAGGTCTCCACCGCCAGCTGGCGTGTGACCTGCGTTTTCACGCGCAGACACCCCAACAGCCCTCTTATTGCAGGTGGAGAAACAGGGGCCCCGAGGAGCAGAGCGACTGGCTTGAGATCACAGCTAGCAAGTGACAGAGCTGAAGTCCCCGCCCAGTGCCGGCCAGCTCCCAACCCACCGCCACCCCTGAAGCCCCTGCTCACCACTCCTTCGCTTCCTCCCCTGGGCTTCACGGTCCTCCAGCCCCAGCCACACTTCCACATCAGCAGCAGAGTCCTTGCTGGCGACCTGGTAGCCTATGCCCTGTCGCCGGTCAATAGCCAGTAACAGATCAGCGGGGCCCAAGCTTAAGCCTGGACAACACAGACCATGCGTGTGCACGTGTGTGTCCACCTGCGTGTAGTGTGTTTTATCGGCTCAGTATTCAAAGAAACAAACTTCCGCCTCGTTTTCTTCCGGCTTCTAGCTAGAGCGGGAGCTGGCTCGAGATGCTGAGTGACAGCTGCAAGCAGGACAGGTCCGCGTCTTTCATTCTACTACCCGAGAAGCATTCGGCGTTATTCCCACCCTGAGTTGGGGGTGCAAATGCTCTGTCCACACACACGTGGGAATTCACAGGGGCCCGGCCCCGCCAGCGCCAGCCTGTGGGCCATTAGGGGCTGCATGGGGCCTCAGCGCCTCTCAGAAAGGGCCAAGGGCGCATCTCAAGGTCAGGCTTCCAGGTATTTAAATCCATTTGCATTGGGTGGTCGCATAACACCTTATCTGAAAGGCGAATTTGTGCCTGCTTTATGGTTTCTGCTTAAAAAAAAGGAAACCTCAAAATGCCCAACCCATGGAAGGCTCATGTGCGCCCTCCGGACCCAGCGGCCTCTGCCCAGCTTCGAGCTCAGTGCTGCAGTCCCAGCCCTGCCCACCCACCCTCCCCCCAGCTGGGTGCTCCGATCAGCCACTCTCTCCGGATGAAGCAAGTGGGGGCCCTGGCTGGGCCCCGGCACCCGCCCAGGTTCTCCTCCTGGTCTTCCCGCCGCCCCCTCCCCCCACCCTACCCCCGCCCCCACTCCCGTCACACTGACCTGCGGGCCGGGCCCAGGCTGCCGGCATGCCCTCCGGCTGCACAGATGCCAAGTGGCAGAGCTGGGCTCAGAATCCAGATCCTTCTGTTTCTCAGGATTTGGGCTCCCACCACTGGACCACACTGTCACTACCCGCAGGGACAGCCGGAGCCGTCTGTCAGGATCGGGGGGCTGGAGGTTGGAGAACTTTCCATGGGGTAGCTCTCCCCAGTGTACACTCCTGGCCATGCCCTTCCTTGAGAGGGGGGTGGCTTCCGGCCCCTGGGAGGAGGGCCGGGCAGGGGAAGCCAGCCCCCCACTCAGGGGGGCCTAGGGCTCGGGGGCCCACGCTGCTCCGTCCGTCCTGCGCGCCTGCCAGAGCGAGGTCAGCCGCGGACAGCGATGCCGGCCCAGTCCTGCGTGGCACCAGTAGGAATTACATTAGGACCACTCCAGTCTCTGCCTCCGTCCTCATGGGGCACTCACGCTGCAGGTCTCATGTGCCCGTCATTTTCCCATAAAGACACCAGCTGGCTTCAGGGCCCACCCAACCCAGCACGCCCTCTTCTTCAGTTATGACATCTGCAAAGGCCCTGTTTCCAATAAGGTCATGTGCTGAGGCTCTGGGTGGACGTGATTCTGGGGGGGCACCGTTTAACTCGCTACTGTCTAGAGCCCCCAGTTTTTCCGCCCATCAGCGCTGCCTCCCCTGGGGCACTCACCGCGTTACCCGGCGGCGGGCGCTTCTCTCTCACACACACACATTCTACTCCACGTGACAGGTGGGAAAGACGTCCCAAGGACAGGTTGTGCCACAACATGCAGGCTGGCCCCCGGCCATGACAAATGGCTTGTTTCTTGCCAAACCCCACTGCCCGTGTCTCCTTCCACAAGAAGGAGCCACTGGAGACAAAGGTGAGAAAGGCTCCTTCGCTGGGCACGACTCATCTCCGCCCCCACCCGCCGAGCAACAACGGCGGGGCTCTCCCCGGCGCGCCTGGACTCAGAGCTGCCCACGCCTCTTCCGGTCCCAGGGGCCCGTGCTCCTTTCCTGCAACGTGTCAGCCACGGCCCCACCTGGGGGCCCCAGGGCCGGCGCCCTCACTGCTGCCCTCTGCCCACTCCTCACTCCCACCTGCCAAGGCCTGGAGATGGGACTGTCGGTGGCTGAGTACCTACGATCTCCTGGGGACACGATCACCCACGACTAGGTCACTGTGCTCTTCCGCCGCCCACCAGGCGGGCTGGCAGAGTGCTGGCTCTGGTACAGAGGATAAACAGAAACCGATGCCTGAGGAAAGGTGGTGGCAGACACAAGGCGGTGTGACCACTTGGAGACAACAGTGGCCCCCACAAGCACCTGATACGGAAGGACAGTCACGGCACCCCCAGGCCAGGACTGAGCTGGAACACACAGGCGCTACACATATGTTGCACACTCCTGATGAGCCAGACGTCCGGGTCAGGGCATCATCGGTCAGCTGTTGACGAAGCCCCTGGTTGCCCGGCCCACCAGCCGGCCTGGGGGAGGGGCTGCTGCCACCTGCGGGGGGCATTTGTTCTCCCAGGTAGGCTGGAAGAGGGCTCTGTGGAGGGGGGCGTGCAGGGGCCGGACCCGAAATGGACAAAGGGTCTTCCTGGTAGAGGGATCCTGGGACACGGGGTACAAGGCACAACCCCATGTCGGCATCTCCTGGCAGAGCCCAGCTTTCCAGTCTGACCTCCTCCCTGTCCCCCTGCACGCCGAGCTCAGCGGGGGCACACCATGGTGGGCACCTGTCTTCCCTTTGGTCTATGAGGGGCGGGCAGTCAGTACGTGAGGTTTACGGGCTAGAGGACTTCTGCCACAGCCCCTCGGGTCTGCCGCTGTCGCGTAGAGAGCAGCCACAGGGGACATGTAAACGGACAGGCGTGCCGTGTTCCGATAAGGCTTTATTTGCAAAAACGGGGGGAGGGCTGCCCTCAGCCCGCGCTCGGCCGCGGCCGACCCCTGTCCTACAGCACACGACACAGCAGAGGCGGCCTTCGTTTCTGACCATGACCTCGCCTTTTTGTTCCTTAAACACCACATTCTCGATTTCATATCTAAGCTTATCTTTCATATCCCTTTTTAAAGTTAATGCAGGGATCAAGTTGGATCATCAATCATCAATCAGCAGTGAATCTCAGGCCCTCATACCGGGTAGAAAGACAACGAGACAGACCAAAAGCCTTGCTAAGATGTGCTTTAATTGAAGAACGCAAAGGAAAAGTCTAAGAAATCAACAACGAACGCTGAAAGGAAGCCCCAATATAAGCAGTCGCATCTGATCAAATGAACCTCCACTCTGTCCACGACAGTGACGTGGCAACGAACAGTGCCTGGGTCTCGGCGGCCTGGCCACGACTCTGAACCCCGCTCCACAGGACACGCCGCAGGGCTCCGTCCCACCACTGGGCTCTGGAGCGAGAAGCTCTGACCAGGGTGAAAAGCCAGATGTATGACCTGCCTCGTCCCGTTCAACCAGCCCCTTGAAGGCTCACTTGCACTGAAACCGTGGCATCGATCCGTGATGGAGAGGAATTCGCAGTCGGGAGGTAAACAAATGCCCAGCCACATCCTAGAAGAAAGGGTCTGAGCGCAGGCTGGCCCCTGAGAAGAGGGGGCCCGAGGACCCTCTCTGGAGGTGTCCTGCTCCTCCCGGAACCAGGTGCACCGAGGACACTGAGGCCCAGAGAGGTGACCACAGAGGCCTCGTCCACACCTGAATGCTCCAGTTTCGTAATCTTAGGATGCTATCCAGGGTCTCATCGGTCGTATCGCCTTGCATCTGGGCCAAGATCAAACTTGGGGATGGAAACTTCTACTTAAGACGTGCCACGTGAAATCCATTTCCTTTTCCACAGTGAGCTGCACTGTCTCCAGCACCAAATTCAATGAGAATTGCCAAGACTATGTCCTTGATGTGCAGCGGGGTGCCTCCCAGCTGCCACTTGCACTGTGTCACCTGACTCCCTCAAAACCTTGCAGGTTTCCCAGAAGGAAGTCAAGGCCCAGAGGGGTGAAGCAAGTCGCCTGAGGTCACCCAGCTGACACCAGCGATCTGGCTACAAAGTCCACGCTTCCTTTGCGTAACCTCTCCGCAGTTCACCATGAATGCCCCAGGGTCACAGGTCCAAGCCCAGAAGACCACCCTACCCTCAGGGCGCTGGTGAGAGCTGGCATTTGGAGTCCTAGCCTTAGAGTGGACCACCCAGCAGGGATGCCACAGCCATGGCCCCTGGCCAGTACTGATGTCTTTGATAGGTTCATTGAGAAAATTCAGGCCAATTTTGTAATCTGTTCATTGCTGCTTTCACCAGCTTACAGCTTTGCAGATATCATCGGTTGTCATGGAAAAATGAGAAGCGGGAGAGGTTTGCAGCCCCGGGCACTCTGCCACTTGCCCCACTTTGAGAAGCTCGACCTTAGGGAACCCACTCAAGGGAGAGGGTGCCTGAGGGGATCGTCGAAGGCAGACAGTGCTGTGTTTCAAACCCCGGGTCAGCGTAACCTAGTAAAGGGGGAGAGAGTCAAGGAGGGGAGGTCTGACAGGCACGGGCGCGGTGCCACAGAGGTTTCCCAATGGGCCCGGGTGCCGTGGGCCCCGAACCGTAGCATCTGCCAATGCGCACGGTGTGAATACTCCCACCGCGGCCTGTGTCACACTACGAGCAAGATAATGACCAGCTCGCCAAACTAAGCCTTTGGCAGGGCTGGTATTGAGCCACGCAGACTGCAGACTGCGCTGGCCAGGGCCGCCTCCCGGGATGAAGTGCCGCGGGGCTGAGACGGGCCCAGGGCCCAGCAGGCCAGGGAGGCTAGGCCACCGCCCAGGTCCTATTGTTAGCCCCACCCCCTACCCACCCCAGTCTGTGTCCCTCAGGGGACTGAGGGCAGAGCCTGTGGGGCTGGGACTGCGCCCGACAATTTTTCCTTCATTCAGGACTTTCTGTATAGCTGAAATTTTCATCTGCGTTGTGGCGACCGCTTTCTCTTGCCTGTGCTCCGCCTGTTGCTTCCCTGGAGTTTTAGAGTAACGTGCTGCTTCTTACTGACTAGTATTCTTCATTATTATCATCACCATCTTTGTCTGAGGCGAGTTCTTCCTGAGCCATCAGTTTATACAAGATTCATGGGCAAGAGAATCCAAAAAGAGTTCTCGTGACACAGCTGTGAGTGAGGGTCTGTCCTTCTGGCCTTCACTTGAAATTTTTCTGGGCACAGGTTGGAGGCCGCAGGCCTGCACCCCACCCAGAGCTTCTGCCCTCTGCCCTCCGCCCTCTGCCCTCTGCCCTCCGCCCTCTGCCCTCCGCCCTGCCTCCCCCAGGAGACTGGTCCTTCAAAATACAGTTCGTCGATGTGAAACCATGGCCCAGACTGTACAAAGTAAAGCTTTGTATAAAACTAGGTCTCATAGGTGAGTGGATAAAGAAAACATATCTGCGATGGGATACTAAACAGCAAAGAAAATCCCGCCATTTGCGACAACATGGATGGACCCCGAGGGTGTTGTGAAACAAACCAGACACAGAAAGACACGTGCTGTATTATTTCACTTACATGTGGAATCTAAAAACACAAAAGCAAGCTCATAGACACAGAGAACAGACTGGTGGTCGCCAGAGTGCGGGTTGAAATGGGTAAACGGAATCGAAAGCTACAAACTTCCCATTATGAAGTACGCAAGTCACGGGATGTCACTTGCAGCATGGTGACTACAGTTTACTACGCTGCATTGCGTCATGTGTTTGAAAGTTGCTAAGAGAGATCTTAAAAGTCCTCACCCCAAGAAAGAACAACGTGGGGCAACGTGGGGTTACTGATGTTAACTGGACACGCTGTGATCGGGCGTGTACAAGAAGGAACCATCATGTTCTACACCCGAAACTAACGCACCGTGTCAGTCACTTGTCCGTGAAAAACAACCGCTGCCTCTGGGAAGGCCCCGCACCAGCCGCGGCCCCGCCTTCTGCTGCTGCGCCACGCGGACTGTAGCTCCCCTTCCGGGCGACCGCGTGCGCAGCCTTCTGCTCCTGGGCATTCTGCCTCCCTCCGGAGCCTCCTGCCACACTCGAGACCTTCGCTGAACGTCCCGCACGCGACGTGGGGATGGCATTGCATTTCCACGTGTGCCGTTTGTGGCTTCAAGATAATTTCCAAAAGGAGCAAGGGGAAACACCGTCTTTGCCTTTAAAACTGGAACTCCCTGCGCCAGGCTGTGAACCTGGGCCGTCTTGGCTCCGCACCCGCAGCGTTTGCCCCGCCCGTCGGTGACTCATCGACGTAGGCCAGGGGTCAGCCAGCGCCCGTTTTCTGAAAGGGACCAGGCAGTGACTATGTGAGGCTTTGCGGGCCACAGTGTCTCTGTCACCCCACTCTGTCGGGAGCCGACCGACAGCTGACCTTTGACACAGTCCAGTCGGGACGGATGAGGCGCAACTACTGCACAGCAGAAGCAGCCAAGAGTTGGGTCTCCTGGTCATCCCCCCTTGCACACCAGCTGTACTGATAGCTGGGGGTGGAATTTTCTGGCGCTTGTACTTTACTGCAAACACCTGCATAATTCCCCTGATGCTGTGCAAAAGGGTTTGTTCACTGCAGGACAAAAGCCCCCTCCTCTCCCTCGCTTTCCACTCCCCCGTCTGGAAAGTTAGTATTAAATCACGGGCAGACCAGTTGCCAGAGATACGGAGGAAAGTTTTGTTACTAAACCTTTTGTAACCTCTATCAGCTCACTAAGCCCTGGCAGACATTCTATTCTTGGCCCAGACTTAGCATCCCGCACGTGTGCCCCTCTCTGAAGGTCCCAACAGCCCTCCTGGCCAGAATGACCTTTATTTAGAAGAGTTTCTATAGCAGTTATCTTGGAACCGTGCTATGGATCCACTCCTTGTTCTTTCCTTAAAAAAAATAAAAGTTTCTGAGCTTAAGAGGTAGACCAGACTCACAAGTCTGTCTGTCCTCCTCCTGCACCCCACCCTTGTGTCTGTCTCCGTGTCTTCGCCACGCCGTCTCTCCTTCGGGGACCCTGAGACCCGCCGAGGCTGGACCCCGGCACCACTCGGCCCTGCTGTGGCCTGAAGCAGCCAGGAGATCCCCCAGTGGATGGTGAGGCAGCATTCCACCCAGACTTCGCGCACGGCAACAGGAGGCGGGGCGCTCGGGCCCGTGGGCCATGGTCACCGGCCCCCAGTACACACTGAAGAGCAGGGGTCGCACAGGCCGGAGTTGTCGTCAGGTAGCTCACCCCACAGCTGCGCTTTGGCTTTAAAATGATATTTTAAAACTTCTCGGTGAACATTTAAAAATGGAAAATTCAGCCTACAAACCTGAGTCTTTGATTTTTCTTCAGAAGCGGCAAGAGCTGGCCCCGCTGGCGTCCCACAGAGCTCGGCCTGCCGGCATGCCGCCACCCCAGCACTCCCCAGCGCGGCGGGACGTCGCTTTGCCGCTCTGGGCGTCCCAGTGCACCGTGCCCTCCTTATACATTTTGTACTTTGCTCCCTGGCATGACCTGCCTGGCTCCTTGGGCATCCAAGTTTATGGTCACCAAAATGAAGGACAAGTGTCTCGTTCCGTTTCCTCCTGAAAAGCCTGGCAAAGCACAAAGTGTGGCTGTCAAAGACGCACAACTGGAACTGCTTGGGAGTAAATTACACCTCGGCCTGAGCCGTCCCTTTGTCCTGCTCACAACAGGGGAGCTGAGACAAAGGCCCCGAGAGCCTCTGGTGGCCACGTGACACTGCCCCTTCCTTTCCAAGTTGGGGGACTGGGGCCCAGAGTGCAGTCTGACTAGGCGAGGGCCAGAGGAAGCCAGGGCCAGAGCTCTTATCACCTGTCTCCTCATCCAGGAACGCTGCTACTTATAAATCTGCCGAGGCCCTCGTCTGCAAAACCGAACTCAGCCCTGGCTGATGGAGCTCAGTGGACTGAGCACTGGCCCGTGAACTGAAAGGTCGCCGGTTCGATTCCCAGTCAGGGCACATGCCTGTATTGCCAGCCAGGTCCCCAGTAGGGAGCGCTCAAGAGGCAACCACGCATCGATGTTTCTCTTTCTCCCTCCCATCCCTTCTCTCTAAAAATAAATAAAATCTTTTTTAGAAAAAAAAGAACTCGATCTAGGCAAAGAGGGAGAGCAGAAGGAGTCGTGTCTCCTGCCATCTGTCTTCTGCGTTTACTGAAATGTACGTGTAAAAACTCACAGATACGCCCAGGAACTGGGCGCGCGGAGCAAGAAGGCTTAGCAGCCAACGCTGGGTGTTACCCTCACTCCGCTTGCCGCAGAAGTGACAGGTGGCGGCTGAGGGCATCGTCTTTGGCCCTCAGTGCCATCACCACCTCCATCACCTCCGCTCTCTGCTCTTCCGCACCTTCCCTCACCTGCCCCCCATGACAGGCCCGTGCGTGGGTGAACCGCCTTCAGGTCCGCGTGGGCGAACTGCTCTCTCCTGTCTCCGTAAGACAGTTTTCTCGCCATGACAGAATTAGGGACCCTTGCGAGGGATGGGGTAGACACCGTTTATTAGCGAGTTTTTCTCCTTTCGGTCGTCTGGACCCATCCCCCGACCCTGCTGCTCCTGGTTTCGCTGCAGCTTTCCGAAGTTTTCCGGAAGGTGAATCAGAGCGCATTGCATGGGTCTGTGCCAGGCCTGGCGTGAACCTCTCCCTCCTGTCCTTTTCCATCCCAGGCGACCGGACTCACTGCCCCTGACCGCAGCCCCATGACAGCAGCACCTAGCCAGCATTTAAAGCCACTCTTGACCACGGTGCAGTCTGTTCTGCCATCACCGCTGCTTTAGCAAAGCACATGTGGTCGTACGTGACATCAGTGTCATGTGCAAGTCAGGCTGGTTCAAATGAGATTTTTCTTGGGGCGGTTGATGTTTTGTGCCAGCCATGGAAGCAGCTGAACATGAAACACACCCATGGCCGAGCACAGCAAGTCGCCACGGAGCCCGGCCCGGGATGCCGCCCGGGCTCCTCGCTTCTCCTGGCCCAGCTAGAAGTGGGTGGCGGGCGAGTCTCTCTCCAGCACTTTGGACTTGTCTCCACCCGGCCTTTGCTCCCTGCCCCACCGCCCCTCCCATCCAGCGGCCTTCGCCTTTTTTCTAAGACAAAATGGTGTAACGTCTGGAATATTTATTAGGAATGGAACGGGTTTTTCTTAACCATGCTGAAGTGCCACAGGACTGTTGCCGTTTCTGTTGGCGTTCCGGCGGAACGCTGCCCAGGCTGCCGGGCTCTGCCTGGCCTCGTTCTGTCAGCCCGGGCGCCGTGAACGTGCGATTTGGCAGATGAAGACATTTCTCACGGACGCACGCGTCCCCTTTGAGCTAAAACACCTGCACTGATCTTTACAGTTACTGGGGGAGGGGAGAGGGCTGCTTTTCCATTTATGATAAAGAGACAATTTTTAAAGAAAAATATGAAATAAATAATAATGCGAGGGTACAGAGGTGGTCCCTGACCCACGGTCTAAGGGGTAGAAACCAGACGTAGCGGGGGCCCCAGGCAAACAGAGCATGTGATGAGGCCAACCAAGGGGCTTTGGAACACACGGGGCAGGCGGCATTGGACAAACGCCCCTTTCGCACCGAACCCTTGAACAGTGCCAGGGATGTGGTACGAACTCCAGAAGTGTTGTCCGTTACACCATTATTGCCACCCTATTTCTAGAAAAGGCGACAAAGAAATCGACAGGAAGTCCCCTCTCCGGAAACAGGCAGGAGAGCACGTGGCGACTTTCCTGACCGACGGCAAAGACGGCAAAGGCGCCTCGAATGACTGTGCTTTCCGTCAACCCTGCGTACGCGCTGGCCTGCTGCTATCAGCAGAAATGACTAATTACTCTCGTCTGAAGCCTAAAAAGACCAAAAATTCGATTTATCCCAAGCGCAAGGACGTGCATGCTTGTGGAAGTGACTTGTCCTGCAGCCTGTGGCGTGCACTGATTTATGGCACCGTGTTCACACGAGGCTGCCTTTTCAGCTTCTAACTCCCGGAATGAGACACAGGTTAAAAGGACTTTAGAAATCTAACTCTAGCTTGGTTCAAAATAGCTCATTTCCATCCCAAAAGAGCAGAGACGGGGAGTACCTTCCCTCTCCTTTTTTCCTAAATTAGGGAGGCGTGATCTGGGCTCATGGGTGCTTCTGGTCACCGCCTCTCCCAGCCAGGCCCTGCGACAAGCTGTCCCCCCTCCCGGGAAAGCCTGAATGTCTCCCCCACTGCCCTCCCTGCCTCTAGGCTCCCGTCTTGTCCACTCACCCCTGCGGGTCGAGAGCCCTTCCTAAATTAAAAATCTGGCTCCTTCGCGCTCCAGCTTAAAGGCTCCTGAGGGGCGGCTGCAGCTCCCGGGTCAGGCCTCACTGCCTGGCCCCCCTCTCGGAGCCCCTCCAACTGAATGCAGCCTCTGCCCCGCCCGGGCCAGCCTGAGCCCAGGCCACACCTTGCGTTTGCGCAGCGTGCCATTTCAACCCTTCGGGGGCCGGTGCCTCCACCCGGCCTGCGCTTCACCTGCACTTCCCTGCCTGGGAAGCCCCTGAGACTCTCCTGAGAGCGGCCCCGGGAGCATCGCGCCCGCGTTCCCCATCCCTGCGTCACCACACGGAGGTCTCGGCCCCTCTTTTCCTGGAACTTGCTAAAAGGACACTGTAGTCGTCCCTTGGGCAACCGTCTCCCCCGCCCCAAGGCGGGACCAAGGGCACCCTAGCATGGGGTCAACAGACAACTGGAAAGCAAACCACGTTGGACTGCTGGATAGGTGGACCACACACGTCGTGGGTCCGTGTCCTGGGAAGTCCCAGAAAAGGGCGTCTACCTTTAGAGCTTTGTGCCTGACAAGCCGGAATCCCCGTTCCATGGCCAGGAAAAGCAGAGACAGGGAACCCCAAAGTCTTGTCCCCCTGGGCCAGGGGTTTGCAGGGTGGCTGCGAGAGGACAGATCAGCAGCTCCCTAAGGGAGGCCACGCCCCAGGCAGCACGGCCTTGACCAGAGAATGACCGGGCAGCAAACAGGCTCACCGTGGCCCCTGTGGTCCAGCCAATGGGGAGACAGGCGGCCACCAAGGTGCGCGTCCCAGCCCCCACGACGCTGTCCGTGGTGCTGACTCCCGACTCCGGCTCCTCCTCTGCCTGCAGCCCCTCCCTCCCGCCAGCACGGCCTCGGGGCCCCCTGGCAAAGCTGAGGGCACTGCCCACCCCGGTCTCGTCTCGCCCCCCCGGGCTTCCTGCTGAGTGAGTCCCTCAACCTCTTCTCTCCACTGCCCCGTGTTAGGTCGGGTCCAGGCGCAGACCCTGACACCAGGGTTCGAGTGGAAGTGTTCCCAGGGAAAACAGGGACGGGTGGGGCGTGGGACCAAGGAAAGTCCCCAGGGCGGCGGCTGTGGCTCAGTCCTATGGGGAGCTCTGGGGACAGCACTGGTCGTCCCTCAGGGTGTCCTCATCAGGAGCAAGGCACGGGGTGTTTTGCACCACCTCATATGTCAGACACGGGGTGAGGGCTGCCCCTCAGATGACACAGATTCCAGGGACTCCCAGCCCCCCAGGGACAGGCAAAGGGAGTGCCAGCAGCCCCAGGGAGACCCAGGTGAGGCTCTGGAAAAGAAAGCATTCCGGGGTCCTCGTGCCTGAAAACAGTGTGGGGGTCTGCGTGGCCATGGCAGAGGCCTCCCCAGCATCGGCCGGCCCTCCCTCCTGTGCCCTCACCTTCAAGCCCCTGCCACTAACTCTGCTCACCCCGGGGCCCCGCACCTGCCCTGGCTTGGGCCGCTGCGGGAAGACCCAGTACCCTCCCCTGCCCTGTACTGCGAGGCTCCCCACTGCAGCCCCCGCTCCCACGCTGCACTCATGGCCCTGCCTTACCGAATGCCCACAGTCCCTGGAGAGCCTCCCAGGCTGTGCACCTGGCTCATGTCACAGTCCGCTCTGTGTCACCCACTCGGCACCCGGGTCCCTGCCCCATGCCCGTGCCCAGGCCTCTGCTCCCCTCGTTACCAGCCCAGAGAGAAGGGAAGGGACATTGGCGGGGAACTGGGTACATAACAGAGGCATGGTGCTGTGGAAGGAGAGGAGACAGGCCACCATGCCCACGCAAGATGAGGGCTCCACCGTGTGTCCCTGGGCAAGGACCCAGCCCCTGAGTCTCAGCAACTCTGTCTATAACTCAGGTCACAGGCCCTCCTGCTAGAGCCACTGTCAGAATTAAGCGCCGGGCACCTGCAGCCCGCAACCCCCAGCCCCACGCAGCCCCTTCCTCCTCCGCCCACCTCCCCCCGGGTGCATCTTGCAGGTCATGGCAGGAGCCCCTGACGCCTGGGTCACAGAGCCCCTCCGAGCCAAACACTGACCGTGGGTGGCGGAAGCCAGCTGGCGAAGTTGACCCCCTCGTTCTCGGATTCGCCCTGTTCCTTGGGCTGTGAGCTCGGGCTGTCACATTCTGACTTGACTCGGAAGGCTGTGACATGTGGCATCTTGGCGTGCAGTGGAACTGCCAGCGGCTTGGGCGGGTGCAGGGTGAGGAGGCCACCAGACGGTCCAATGTGCCATCTCCCGTGCTTGATCCCAGCACCTGGCCTGCCCCTCCTGGCCATCTGTCCACCCCAGCGCAAGGCCTATGCTCCCCGCCGAGCCTGGGGCTGCAGATGATTCTCCCGCCGGGGGGGCAGCGTCAGCTCCCGCCTGCTCTTGGCAGGAAGATGGGCGAGTGGGCAGAAGTCCGGGCTCAGGACCAATCTACTCAGATTCTCCGGAACCCACACGGGAGAGCAGACCCTGCCTTTGGCCACCTGCTTCGGTCCCTGGAGCCACCAGTCCACGATCATGACATGTTGCTGACCACTCAGTTCAATTTAGTTCAGACGGCCTCAGGCCCCACTGCCCGCCACACACAACACGGCACCAGTGGGCTGGGGGAGGACACAGTGAGGATGACAATGACCACGGCAATCATCAGAGCCACCAAGACAAACCGAGCCCCTGCTGTGTCCCCAGCACTCACTCAGGGTTTCACACAAATGAACTCATTTAAGTTTCCAACAACCCCTGGGCAGGAGTGCACAGTTTCACCATTGCCATTTTACCGGTGAAGAAACCAAGGCACAGAGAGGTTGAGCAGCTCCTCCCAAGCCACACAGCTAGTAAGAGGAGCGGGGATTTGAACGCACGTGGTCTGGCTCCAGGGTCTAGGTTCTTGTGCTGTCCCCAGAGCAGAGCAGCTGCTGGCTGTGAGGCTGGGCCCAGCACGCTCTACAGTGATCTCTGGGCCCCCAGAATTCCCCCAAGAGGCACGTGGATTCCTCCTACCACAACCCAGATGAGGCTCGGAGAACCTGTGTGACTTGCCCAGGGCCACGCAGAGGACTTGGCCTTGAGTCGGTTGAGCTCCGAAGGTCGTGATCGGAATCACGGGGCTGGACGACCTCCCTGCGTGGTTTCCACCACTCACCACGCATGTCCACACATTGTGGGGAATGCTGTTTCCCACTGGGGGCCTCCAAGCGGTCCCACGTGTGTGAACTTCCAGAGGGGATGAGGCCTCTCCTTACTCTCATGAGGACCCCAGGCAGCCCGCCCCGCAGCCACCTGGTAGGACGAGTTCCGCACGGGCTCCAGCTGGTCCAACATTAAAAGGACCAGTGTCAGCTCTCAGAGCTCAGCCTAGCTCATCCGTCTCCCACCGGATGTATCAGACAGCTTTTTACAAGCAAACAGCATCCTAGGACACGCACAGACCGGTCCGTCCCTCCTGGCTGTCCCACACCGCTCCAGCAAGCGGTCCCAGTTGGCCTGCAAAGCCCCAAGGATGCCCCAGGACTTGGGGGTCGTCAGTCACTGGGAGAGGAGTCAGCTTACCCCTGCGTGAGTTACCACTATTTATGGACGTTTCCGTAAGTCACTGGCCACAGTGTTTGTCCGGAATGATGACCATGAACCTCAGGGCCCAGTGGGCAGAATGTGAGCTAGGAAGTCAGGGAGCCCTGGGTTCAAATCCCTCCCGCCACTGCCTGGCTGCGTGACTTTCACCGGCAACTCGACCACTCTGAGCCCCATGTTCCGGGGCTGCGAGAGGCTCTGGGAGAGGCTGGGTGTTTGGTCAATGTATTGCCTCCCCACTGCCCCCCACCCAGGAGTCCTCGCAGGCCATCTGGTCCAAGGGCTGCCAACAGAGGGCTCCTGGGCACATCTTGCCCGGCTGCCTCATTCAGCCCACGTGGGTGCGCAGGCAACGTGATGAGGCCGGTGCTGGGCTGGCCCAGTGCGACAGCAGCGCAAGGTGCCACCCCTGGTCACGATGTGAACTGCCTGCAGCCCTCTGCCCATGGCTGAGTTTGGAACCCCACCGGGCTCAAACATCTGATGAGGAAAGAGCTGACAGATTAGAAGAACTACAGCCCAGAACCAAATGACAGACAGATGGACTGTATAGATGCCTATCGAGTGCTCGTCGCAGACGAGAGAGAGCCTCCCAAGAACGGAAACCAGACTGGTACCTGTCACAGAAGGTCTGCAGAGGCGGAGCTGGGTGGGCCTGGGGCAGGAAGGAGGGCGGGCCCGTCACCATGGCAGCCATTCCCACACCCACTTCCCTATGCAGTCTCCCCAACCCCACCCAAGCCTAGCTGTCACTCCCCCAGCTTGCTGAGGAGAAGACCTAGGCTGACAGGTCATATCATTAGCCCAGGTCCCTGGATGATAAGCAGGGAAGCCAGGGTGACTGCAGATTCCCAGTGCACTCTGCCACTCTCGGGGGTCGCCTCAGCTCCAACTTTTGCCACGGTCTCTCAGCGTTACTGCGCCCCTTCTCCGCGTCTCTCCCCGCCCCGCTGCCCCCTGCCTGCGCAGCAACTCTGCATTTCAGAGGCGATAAGGGGGTGGACTTAGTTCCTGAACTTCTCTGAACACACGGAAGCTACATATGGAAGGAGACTCGTGGTGCAGAAACATAAAATGCCACCACGTTTCCCAGTGATGACTAGCAGGACGGGTGGCTTGCACTCATCCCATTTTCCTGGGACATGTTACAATGCTCCTGCGTAGAGCAGGGAGCTGTCCAGTGGACAGATAAACAGCTTGCAGGGGTCATTTCTGGGTGGTACTGTCACCTCCACGGCCCGGTGGCATGCAATGCCTCTCCCAAAGCCTTTTCAGGGTGACTCCTGGTCATCTCTGTGCAACAGCTAAGAACATTCAGGATTCTAGTGTCGGCTGCCTGGATTAGACAAGACATGCTGGAATCGTGCACATCTGGATCAGCAAGCGTGCACGTCATCACATCATCTAGCACCAACTGGAGGGGATTTGATCGCCTCCGCTCACGAGAGTACACCCTGTCCGCGGCAGCTCAGCCCATTCCGCCCAGCAGCCTAAGAACAAGAGACTGGGACGCACACACAGGCACAGCTTCGGACGCGGGCTGGTGACACTACAAAGCTCTAGTTTTAAGAAAAAGGGGAGTTTGAAATGTGTCTCTTCCGCTAATGCACGTGGCTCAAGAGGCCATTCGACACACCAAAGCTTCTGCTCGCTTCGCACATCCTCACACCCATGGGATGTTCCGAGGGGAGCACTGGGCCTCACCCCACCGCCCCCGGGCCCCCCGATACCCCAGAACCTGAAGCAGGAGTAGATCTGCCACTCGAGTGGCCACGTGGCCCCCAGTCCCCCTGAGGGGGCTGTGCTGGACACTCTCCAGGGGCCACGCTCTGTCGCCTCCTGTCTGAGCGACCCCAACACATCACCTAACCTCTCTGTCCCACCTGTAAGAAGCCAGTGACAACGCTAACTACCTATAAGATCATGTGCGAGATGAAGGTGATGTGCTTAGAACAGCACCTGACCCATGAGAAGTGCCCAGAAAATGTCAGTTCTTATCTATCCGGAGACTAGAACATGGCATCTTCAACCATTCAACCAGCGCTAGCCAAAGGCCTGAGTTCCCCTCCCCCAACCGACAAAGCACAACCCACCTTGAGAGAGGGAGGGACTTCGCTTCTCCAGCCCCACCCCCCGCCTACTCCCACCCACCCCTTGAGACTCATTCTTTCCCCAGCGTGGCCTGAGCCCAGCCCCACCATGAGAACTCGCGGCCAGGCCACCAGGGGGCACCTAGCACCCTGCCTGCAGGGCTGGAGCTGGAGTCAGGCCTGGGCTCGAGCCCCAGCGCTGTCTCTTCCAGGGCGCAAGTAAAGACCACGCCGGCTCCCTCAGCCTCAGTCTCCTCATCTGTAACATGGAAATTAGCCTCCCCAGCCGAGTGGGACTGGGGTTGGGACCAATGAAACGCTGGCAGGAACTGTGCACATGCTGGGCTCGCAGGCACCGATAAGTCTCACCGTCCTGAGGACACTTCGGCAGGTGTCCAAGGCCCTAAGCCAGTCCCCAGGGCGTCTCCCTGTACATCCTCGGCCCTGAGGCCATGGACATGTTGCTGGTACCCGCACAGCACTGCCCACCTACAGCCCACCTTCCCACCATCCCTCACTAGCCGCCTGTGAGAGCAGGCACCTGTGTCCCCACCAATCCGATGAGAAATGTGAGGTCAGACAGGCTGTGGCTTTCACCGAGCAGAGGGTCCTTCTTGTGTGAAATGAGACCTGCAGGGTGGAGGAGCGAATGGACAAATGCGGGGGGCACAGCAGAGTATGAGGAGACCACGGCTGAAAACAGACTCGAAGCCAAGGGAACTTGAGGAAACGGCGCCGGTCGCCACGCGGGGCCTGCTGGAGAGAGGAGAGCTTCGGGCCGGGCCAGGCGTGGAGGTCCCTGCGAGGTCCCTGGGTCTCATGTGAAGGAGCCTCGGGGACTCGGGTGGGCAGTGCCAGCAGCAGGGTCACACTCACTGGCCTCTCTCGGGCCGAGACTCCCAGTCTGAGACCCACAAGGTGCAGAGAAGGTGCCAGCAGAGGACCGCACACCCTTCAGTCAGGGACAAGCAGCCATGGCAACTCGTGTTACACAGAGCTGACTGGCAGCCTCCTCCCACTCCCGTTTCCATGGGAACCCCCTTGAAATAACCCCGTCCCCAGGGCTGCAGGTCCTCCCCACGGAGGGAGAGCAGGGGAGGAGTGCGGAGCCGGAGACCAGTGCTCGCCAGCACCCAGGATGCCGAGGGAAGGGCGCAGCCCGGGACCTGGCCCAGGCCGCCCCCACGCACCCCCCAGCAGAGATGACAAGGGCCAGGGGGGAACGAGCCCATTCCCCTGGCGGTGGGAAGACACGAGGGAAATTGGCCATCGTATCTGAAACATCCCGCTGCCTCGCTTTGAGAAGGCTCCCTGCCGGCCCAGGTTTACAGGGACACGGCCTGGGGCCCCACCCAGGGTCTGTCACGGCAGCAGTGGGACCTGGACAGCCCCCTGGACTTAGAGCCCCCAATTTCTCAAGTGCCTCAGGTGACAGCAGAGGAATCCAGACGTGCCCGCCCAAGTCCCGCGGCCCCAAGCCGCTGGCCCCCAGCCCTGCAGCGGGAGGCGGGAGGCATTTGCCTAAGGATCCTAGGGTCCCATGGAAAAGTTCCCAGGTTCACACAGCACATGCTCGGTGAGCCCCCCCTGGGGACAAGGAGGGGCGAGCGGCTCCTCTGTATTTGTGACCGTGACCGTGACCATCAATCGCGGTTGGCACATGAGAAGAGCGTGGCTGGGAGGGTCTCCAAAGACCACCGGGCAGTGAGAAGGGTAACTACAGCAGACGTTTACTGGGCGTTTTCTCTGAGGCGACACGTTCCAGCCCTTTCTACTCATTTCTTCCGTAGTTCTCACAGCCACCCTCTGATCTGAGAGTTGTTACCCCGCAGCCCCCCGCCACCCCCGCTGACAGGAACGCTGGGGCCCCGAGAGGTCACACAGGGAGCTCCAGACCGTGGGGTGTGGAAGGCTCAGGCCCAATGGACCATCAGGGCGAGGCGTGAGCCTGCCACTCCACGTGTCCGGCCCCCTAGGCTCCGGGCCCACCCATCCCTCCTGCCGACCCAGGAAGGTGGGCGGGTTGGGCTGTGGAAGCCACGTGAACCTCCCCAGGGCCTTCAGCCAAGAGCCCTTGGGACAGGGCCGAGGACCGGAACTGCCATCTTCAAGCCCCTCTCCTGTGTGCCTGGCTGTGCCCCTCACCCCAGAGCAGCAAATGCTCCACAAGCCAGTGGCGGTGGCCCCAACGGGACCAGCAGGTGGTGGAAACGTCCCTGCCATCCCTGCCGACAGCATTCCCAGCAGGGTCCCCCACAGGTCCCCCCACCCTGAAGACTTCCCCACTCTTGGCCTTAGTAACCATCCAGCCAACCTCCATCCCCTCAGGGATGTCCCTGCAGGATCCTGGCCAGGTCAAGTGACCGAGTAGACCCAAGGGCAGCGACTGTGCACACTCCGTTTGGCGTCTTCCTAGCGGGCATCTGGGGCAGAGAGGAGGCCTGGAGAACATTCCTGAAGGAGAGGCCCCGTAAGAGTGAGAAGCCACGAAGCCCAGTGCCAGGCACCTCAACGCCCGCCGCAGTAACTAGGATAAAAATACACGCAGCCTTTGACCCTCCCATTCCCACTCTGGGGACGGGTCCTCAGGGACACGGTGTAGCGTGACGTTGCAGCAACACGCAAAACAGGGAAGAAGCAAAACTACAACAACCTCCAGTCTCCCATGGGTGACACCGGCATCAGCTGCACTCCGTCCCCGCGATGGAGTCTGCAGACGGTAAGAGAGCGGGCCAATTCAGGGAGAACGCTTCCCACGCGAGGTGCACTGGGTCGTGTCAGCACATGCCTTTCATTTCCAGTAATAAAATGACTCTGGTTTTTAACGAGTATAAAGCAACTGATAATAAAAATCCCACTGAATGTGTATCTGAGAGAAACGGAAATACAGAATTATACAGATGTGAGGCATAAAGACGCCACCCCCCGCCCCAGCCACAGACAGTCCCGCCCACACGCCTTCGGTGTCCCCTGCCTGGGATCTGTAAGAAGGGACTCTGTGTGGGCACGTCCACAGCCCCGTGCACGGCAGGGTGCGCGCACACGACGGGACAGCAGCAGCAGGGCGTTCGGAGGGAAGCAAATCTCTGTGTCCGGGCACACGGGCCACGCAGCCTCCCTCCGGCCCCCACCTGAGAGTTCCGGAAAACGGGCTCCATCCCCCCAGGAGCCTGAGCTGAGCAGCCAGAACTGGCTCTTGTCCTTTCTCCGCAAGCCAGACGCTGGCGGGCTCTGATTTCCAGAGAAGCAGGCCGTCCTGGAGGCAAGGCTAAGGGTCCCCGGGGGCCCAGGACCGCCAGGGCCGAGAGAGGCAGAGCTGCGGGGGGAGCTGCGGGGCTCCGGTTCTCCAGGGACCCCTCTTCACTCTCTTCCCTGGGGTCGCCTCTCTCAGATAGCCCCACGGGGTGGAGTTTCCTGCAGCAGCAAAATTAGCTCTGGGGACCCCGGCTGTGGTGGGAAGCTCATTCCCTCTGGAGTCAGGTAAAGTTGGGTGCAACCCCACTTCCGCCAGCCTGCTGCTCCGCCACCGCGGGCAAGGAGCCTGACCCCTCCGGGCCTCCCTCCGCGTCCTCTCATCTGGGGCAGGGGATGGGGGGGTGGCTGGGTGCCAGCGCCAACTGTGGATGGTTCCTGAGGTTAGGGCCGTGGTGCCTCTGCCGCCATCCGGCACCAGTTTGACGACACCCTTTTCACAAGCAGCAGCTTGCCCTCGCCCTCCATCGGTGCCCCCATTTTCAACGTAAACCCAGGGTCTGTCATATTGTGAGAATGGCTGCCCAGTTCTTCATCTGGGTCAAAGGAAAATCAAGCCATGGCTCCGCCGCCCTCTCAACACGTGCCAAGAGCTTGGCGGAAAACGCCAGATGACGGCGCAGCGGGTCAGCTCGGGGGATTCCGGTCCTTCAGGCCTTCAGGATGCTCTCGGCATCCCAGCCAATAACGAAGGCGGGCGGGTGGCGGGGCTGCCAAGGAGCCCCTGAGCACCCGGGCGCGGTACCCACCCCGCAGCCCTGGGGGTGTGAGGAGGGCGCTGCAGACCTGAGCAAGGGCTGACTTGGCCTCGGTTCAAATCCCAGCCCGTCCACCAGGAGCTGCGACGCTCCTGCCTCCATGTCCTTGTCTGTCGAGACAAGAGCGCCACGGGCCCCAGAGGGACCTTGAGCCAGGGCCCCCGGCGCTGCTGCCTGTGCCTAATGCCTGGCTCTGGAGCCCTCGTCCCCTGCCCTCTCCTGCTTCTCCTTAGATCCCAGGACTCCCCCAGGGCTGTGTCTCCTGTATCCCCAGCACCGACCTCAGCGCCCACACGTAGCAGGCCCCGATAAATGTGTGCTGCGTAAATTCACTTCTTCCAGGAATCCCACCCTGACTTCCCACCACCGGGCCCTCCTCTGGGCAGCCCAGCCCCAAGACCCCTCCCCACCATGGCCCCAGCACTGGTCCCCGGCGCATTTGGTCTGTTCCGGGTTCCTGGGGTACGGACCTCGTCAGCCATATTCACAGCCACATTCCCCGTCCCCACCCGGCAAAGCACCTGACGCACAGTATGAGTTTAATAAATGGGGGGCAGTCCCGGCACATCGGCGTACAAGGACTCCCCTCACTCCTTACGGAAATTCTCCCAGACACATCAGTGCCCTTCTCGGCCCTGGTGGTCAGGCCTCTCACCGCGGTTCCATCTGCCTACCCCTCCGGCTCCTTCCTCTGCCAAACACCCCAACCCAATCGTGACCAATTCTGTCTAAAACGTAGGCCCGGTCGGTGTGCCTTCTCTTCTCCTCGCTGTGTTTTTGTCTTCCCTCCAGAGAGCGGGCCAGACGGCGAGGGCGGGAGGGACAGGCCAGCGGGGGCAGCGCTGGGGAAAGGCCTCGGTTACTCATCCAGCCTGCGGGCCTGTTATTGGGAGCACAGCTTAGAATGCGAAAGCACAATTAACACTCAGCTACCCGCTGCCCCCGCCGACCCCTGCAGCCCGGTTTGGGTGGCCAGGGAAGGAGGGACAGGGACACCCTGAGTGCCCTTCCCTTACCCACCCCCCAGGCCTCAGTCCTCCGAGGGACTCGGATGGGGTGTCTTGGGTAAACGGCACCCCTGCCTCTGCCTATATTTGGAACCCCCGAGGGGGCGAGGAGAGTTCGATCCGTGAGGAGTCGGGCTCAGCAGAGCGTGGGGCTCCTGAGAGATGCCCCCGAGGGAGGGGGCAAGAGCAGGACCCGCTATCCCAGAACCCCACGCTGACCCCACCCCCCCCACCCCTACCCCAACCCTAGGTCTGTCCCCTCATGTCACAACGTGTCCTGAACCCACAAATCAGAGCTGCCCTCTGTCCCTGGAGCAGCCTGACCAGGGTGAGGAGGGTCAGGAGGACTGTAAGGCAGGGTGGGGGCTGGGGAGAGGCCCCCCCGGCAGCCTGCACGGGAGACGGGAGGGGCCGGGCCCAGCTCTGTTGAAAACACAGACTTGTCACCCTGGCTGGTATGGCTCGGTGGATTGGACACCAGCCTGTGAACCGACAGGTCGCTGGTTGGATTCCTGGTCAGGACACATGCCTGCACTTGGGGGCCAGGTCCCCAGTTGGGGGTCACACGAGAAGCAGCCAATTGATGTCTCTCTTGCACGTCGATCTTTCTCTCCCTCTCCCTCTCCCTTCCCCTCTCTCTAAAAATAAGTAAAATCTTAAAAAAAACAAACAAACCAGACCCGTGCCTTCCTTCGATAAATAAATGAATCCAGCCCCCTCCTGCTGGCCTGGGGTCTTTGTCCCTTCAGAATCATTTTGCATGTCACTGCTCCAATCCCAAATGTGTGCACACCGAGCGTAGCTCTGAGGGACCCCGGTTCGCCCTCGTCCCATCCAAGTCCTCCTGGGCTGTCGTGGGGTCCTGCCCCCGGGGGTACGGGCCTCATGCCCAAGTGTGGTTCCTTCTGTAGACGCCCTTTCTTCAGAGAACACACTAGCACTCATGCCCCAAGGCAGGGTCTTCATTTTGCACATGAGGATACTGAGGCCCAAGGAGGCCATGTGGCTTGCCCAGGGTCACATGACCGGCCACGAGCTCTGCCTGGGCCTGTACAGGGGTCTCTGGGCCACCGTCACCACCTGTCATCACAGAGCATGGCTCCTTACAAAGATACAGCTACAGCGACCCCAACCCCCACGTCTTCAGCCACTGCCCCAATTTATCACCTGCCATCCCACTGTCCCCATATGGACACGCACCTGTACCCAAATGAATGTTCCAATTTGGGGTTTTGAGAATTGGGTCACCTGCAGGGAAGGTGCCATCAACAAGGTGTGCCTGGGGTCGCAGGGTGGACCCTCAGGGTTTCCAGCCCCACCCCAAATGTTCCCAAGCCTGGGACTCAGGGAGTTGTCACCTGGAAGCAAAGTCACCACCAAGTCCTTTGTCATGGAGCTCACATGTGTCCTTGGGGTCCAGCTGATGTCCCAGCCCTGAGGTCTCCCTCTGGCCCAGCACCGATCAGGACCCTCCTGGAAACACCGCAGGAGGTCTCGGGGCTGGGCTGACAAGGAGCCACGCCCCCCACCAAGGCCCGCCCCCCACCGAGGCCCGCCCTGCACCAAGGCCCGCCCCCCATCGCTGGCTCCAGCTCCTCAGGGCTGAAGGGGGCGGAGGTTGGTGCTGGACTGAGGAGGGTCAAAGGGGAGGGTCAAGGCCTTGGAGTCACCCTGCAGTGTCTTTCCCAGCGACACTGACAGGCGTGGACAGGTCGGGTGTGGCTTCCCCCATCCACGGTCCCACCGTCAGCAGAAAGAGGAGCATCTGATGGGGTCTTACTGAGTATCAGGCGCACCCAATGCAGTGTCTCAGTCCGCCCTTGGAGAGACCCCAGGCGACACTCTTCGGGCCCGGATTTAGAGCTGAAGATGCAGAGGCATCGAGAGGCTAACTACACACACAGGGCAGTGGACGCAGCGGCAGGCCAGCCCGGGGTGACCGGAGTCCCTCTCGGTACCTCCCCCGACCAAAGAGGAAGGGGTGGAGTTAGCAGTCACCTGACGGGCCAGAAGCAGCACCCGGAACCAGCAGCAGGGCACCCCAGCTCTGCCCCCTCCTGGCCAGGGGAGGTCGCGACTTCGACTCTCGGCTTCCTCATCTGTAAAATGGGGCAGACCACCGCCCCTCTTGGACTGTTCGCACTTCAGGGAGACAAGGGGCCAGGAGATGTCGCTGCGGTTGGTAGGGTGGGCGGCGGATCTGCCCGCGCCTGCTCCCGGGCTGGGGTGGGCGGTGCCTTTGGGAAGCCTCGCCTCCCCTCCCCCTCCTGCAGAACACTGAGCTTGGCCTGTCAAAGATCTAACTTCCTTCCCAAGCCAGACCCGCAGGACAAATGGTGCGTGATTGCGCTTGGCTGAGGTCCCTGGAGGAGTTAGTTCACCCAGACAGGAAGCAGCTCAGAGGTTCCCAGGAGCTGGTTGTGGGGGGGTGGGGGGGTCTTGGTTTGCGGGAAACAGAGCTTCTGGCTGGGGTAACGAGTTTTGGAACGAACTACACAGTGGTGGTGGCAGCACATGTGTGGAATGCAATTGATGCCACTAAGTTATTCCCTTAAAAACAGTTAAAATGGCAAATTTGATGATATATATAATATGTATTTTTACCACGATCTCTAAAACATTAATTAGGTGATATATCAAAAAGCCATTGAGTTCTGCACTTTAAATAGATGCATTGCATGGTACATGTGTTATATCTTAATAAAGCTGCTTTTTAGAAAAACTTACTGGTGAGGACCTCCGTCTGGCCAGCATTCCGGCAGAGCAGGCTGCAATCCACGTCGGCCACACCCAGGGCACCCACCACCCCGTGGCCTGCATCCTGGTGGGCGGACTTCCCACTAGCTTTGCTGACGCCCTGGGCAAAGGGAGTCCTGTGTACCCTGAGGCCGGGGCGGGGGTGCCTCTAGTGTGGGTCAATGTCCCTCTGCAGAAGAGAAGGGCCTGCTGGTCATTGCCTGGGACTTGCAGCGATGATTCTGAGATGATTCCAAAGCTCACCTGTCATTCAGAACAAGACCGGAAGATATTCCTGGTGGAGGAGGTGCGGGGGATCGGGCCGGTGGGGTACAGACAGGGCCCGACAGCTCCAGCTCCCCCCCTCACTCCCTGAGTCTAGCAGGTCCCTTCTCTTCCTCCGTGAGCTCCTGGCTCCAGGGCTGTTGAATGGGGACAATGACAGAGTCTGCCTCAGGGACAGTGCCTGGACACTGCCCGCCTGCCCAGGGCGCGGACACGTGCGCATTCTCACTAAACAGCAGGGTGACTTCCTTCCCTTCTGGCACATTCGCTCAGAGAGAGGTCCCTGTCGTCCAGTGGGTGGCTGTCACATGCGCCAATGGCCAAGGCTGGGCAACTGCAGAGGTCGGCGTGGCCTCGGGGCCAAGTACACGGAGTCAGCAGAGCAGACACACCGGCCCACCTGCGTCCCCTCTGCAGCCCTGCACCCAGCGAAGGGGCCACCACCCGCGATGTGGGTGCCTCAGAGTACACCTGCAGAGGGGGCGTCGGGGGCCACAGACCGGCCGCACAGCAACTGACCTCTGTCACATAAATCACCTCCGCACGGTGCACGCACAGGGAGGCCGTCTGCAGGAAGTCTAGTCCACCCCAAAGAGAGATCTTCCTGTCCTCGTGCTTTCTGCACTATTTCTTCCTAGGTTCACTGAGATATAGCTGACACGCAACACTGTATACCTTTAAGGTGTACAACGCGTTGACTCGACACGCTTGCATATTGCAAAATGATTACCGCCTTAGTGCTGGCTGACACCTCCATCAGGCTACTCGTCCCCATTTTCTTTCTGTGGTGAGAATACTTGAGATCTGTTTTCTCGGCAACTTTGAAGTATAGAGTGTAGCATTATCAGCTATAGTCCCCATGCTGTACCGTCCAGGGGATCTCGGCCTCCAGGTCACCTCACTGTTCAGGGAATGTGTGGGCAAAAGCAGCAGAGACCTTCTGACCTGCCCGCCCACCGCCCCCCGGCTTCAAAGGGAGACTCGGCAGTCGCCACACAGAGCAGACTGGCCCGCCAAGCCCTGCTCGAGGTCTTGACGCACAGAATCCGGGGGACATAGGGAAACGCTCCTTGTCTTAAGGCGCTGAGAGGCAGAGCGGTTGGTTACACAGTTCCAGTGGCCATGACACTCACTGTGCGACGTTAGGCACGTGACCCCACCTCCCTGTGGCTCTGTTTCCTGACACACAGGAGAGCTGTTTCCACGGCGCCCCATAGCATGTATAACATCCCAACGAGCTCAGGGACATCACAACATGACCCAGTAGCAGTCCGGAAAGGGTGGCTTCCCTTGTCACCACCGTCACCATCATCACTTCCCCAGGAAGACAAGTCAGGCACAGCCAGCGGCACCACCCGTCGGAGCCACACCAAGAGACAACGAGCACAGACTTCCGTCGCCGTGGCTTGGAGCTGAAGTCAATCCTTTCTCATTTTTTAAAGCCAGAGAGGGAGGGGCTGATGGGCTTGCTCTAGTCCGCCGACTGGTCCCCGCTGCACGATTTACGTGGCCCGACTCTTTTAAAGACCATCCAAACTAAAAGATGTGGTAATTTTTAATTTCACAGACAACATATTTGTTCAAGCCCTGAAGAACACCCCTACCCTTTCACCAGGAAACTGCACCCCCAGGGAGCCGGAGGCAGGAGTAGCCAGAGATGCGTGAAGACGTACACTGACAAGCTTACTGCTCACATCCGAAACACCCAGAATCGGTACATCGGTGCCCGGGAGTAGGGCACTGGTACACTCTCTACCCTCTGTTGACTGCACCTACCAGCCTCCAACACACTCTTGTGTGGACCAAAGTCCACGAAAGGGGCTCCACCTTCCTTCCGCTGCCACACTGTGTGGCCTCGCCGTCCCTGGACACCCTCTCCCTCCACCACCTTCACGTCCCCGGCCCCCCAGCTTCCCCCACTGGGTGCCTCCCCAGGGCTTTCTGGCCTCTCCTGGCAGCGCTCACGTGCCCCTGGGCGGCACGCCCCCCGCCCCCGCCAGCCCCTGCACACAGGCGTCGGGCCTCTCAGTGCCCTCTTCTGCCTTCCCCTCCAGCGGCCTGCTCAGTCTGTTCGGCCGCAGGGCCTGCCCAGGGGCTCCGAGGCCTCACGGTAATGCCCCGGTACCCTGGAGCCGCGCCGTTTCTCGCCCCTGGACCTCTGCGCGGACACCCCTGCCCCCCTGGGTGCCTCCCCCACCCTCCCCTCCTGCGGCGCCGGCCTGGCCGCTCCCTGCCCCAGGCTCGGCATCTCTGCCCACCTGCTCCCAGCCTGTGACCCAGCCCCGCCGCATCGCAGCTCCCGTCACACTGGATCAGCAGCACCTGCGTATGTCTCCCTGGTTCCAGAGGTTCTATTCCTCCCCCTTCCTGCCCCGCACCCACCCACATCCCCGCCACAGGCACTCGGCCAGAGTCTGACGAGTGAGTCCATATACAGCTACCAGTAATTATGCCCAGGATGGAATATTATGCAGCCATTAAAAATTGTTCTTTCGGAGTATGTGATGAGGGGAAATGCTTCCAGCATGAATATTCTTTTAAATATTTAAAAGATACAAAACTGTGTTTCTATGACAATCTACACGCACCCTGGTAAGAAGGAAATATGACAAAACTGAAACAATGTTTCAGGGGCCCTGAGATCAGGATGTTATTCCCCATCCCACCCCCTTTATTCTACTGATGGATTATCAAATGTTTCTGTAATGAGACACAGTAAGTACAGAAATAAAATCAAAATCTTCTCTCCAGGAGCACCTTCACACACACACACACACACACACACACACAACCCAGCTTCCAGGTCTGACAGGATGGGCCACGTCAGGATGATGGATTCTGTTTCCACGGCTTCTGTGAAGAGCCTGACCTCTCCTCAGGGCTAACAGTGCGTCAGGGCTGTTTTTATCACCTTTCACGTCGCAGCCAGGGTAGGAACCCCCAGAATGCAGGCTCACACTCCTTCTGCCAGGTCACCCCCTGAGGGACTGCTCCCGACGCAGACGGGCCAGCTGGGGTCTGCCCGGGGGACACAGCGGAGGGAGGCGTGCGTCCCTCTCAGTGATGCATGGGCTACCCGACCACTTCTGCAGTGCGGAACTGGAGGTATTTAACCTTCTTGAGCTGCCACCCCCTATCAGGAGAGCACTGACTGCCATCCCCAGTCAGGGTTCAAGCATCACCATGGCCTTGACATGTGGATGGGCCACACAGCGCAGACACTGCCCACTGACATCAGTGCGGGGAGTTCTCACGTCGTACAGGTGTGACCATGCACACCAAAGCCATTCAAAGTGATCTTAACAGTCGGTGTGGACCCTACGAAGGTTCCGTGACCTTTACATTTTTTTCAAGACATTAAAATCTGCCTTACTGATGATTATAAATGTATCGCAAAATAAAAATTAGTAAAACTGGTATTTACTTAGTACACAGTAATGTCAAACATTGGACATATTGAGAATTCAAGTATTTTGTTTTTTCCTTTAAAATGCGTCAAGAGCAGTGTGGACGGTGCCGGCTGCTTCCGCTCGGCACATAACCCCACACGGTGGGCAGGCTTCTGCTCCACGCCCCCAAGGACCGTCTTTCTAAGTCAAGGTCAGTTCCAAGGTTTTATTCTTTGCACGTCCAACATCCATCCTGAGCGATCTTCAAGAGAGTGTCTGGCCGTGAGGTGTTTCTTTCCACTGTCACTTCCTCCGGCACCGTCATTCTTCCGGTCTCGGCCACTTTCCTGACCTTCGTCTGAAGTCCACATTCATGTGGCCTCAGTCCTCCGGCTTCCTACGCCTCTCGAACAGCAGCAGTTTCAGTCCAGGGTCTGAGGTTTCTCCCACTGACCTTCCACTCGGACCTCTCTTCCAGCAGCGTCACGTTCACATCCTTGCCGAATGTCCTCTTGGCAGGTCTGTCCCTCTCTTCCTCTCCCTGAATTGTGCATTTCTGTAAAACGCCGCGTGGGTTCATCACAGGGACACCGGGAAGCAACGTCACCGTATGCTTTGATGTCTGTGCGCAAACTAACATGAGCACAGTGACCGACCAGTGACAGGTGTGGCAAGGAGCGACGGGGTCGTGGATCACGGTGAGCTCTGTTTCTTACTCAGTGATCTGAGGACTGAAGGACTAGGGGGGAAGCTTGCACTTCATGCAATTACTCCGTTACCCACGCAGCTGCAGCCGGGGCTGTGTGGTTGGGGGATGGGCATTATTTACCTGGAATCTGTGCACCTACTGGACCTACGCAGAGCAAAGACTGTTTCTACTCAGGGAACCTGGCTCGGGGAGGTGGGGCCTTCGGTTAAAAACAAAGGATCTGGACTTCTCTGAGGGCAGATCTGAAGGTGTACCATTTGTCCCCTCAGTCACTCAAACACGCACCCCAGCACCTGGCAGGGACCAGGTACTAAGCTGTGCGCAGAAGAAAGAGGTATGTCCGCGATATGTACCTATGGAGGCTGCATGGGACAGGACTGCAGGTCCTCTATGTCAGAAAGGCCTAGGATCCAGTCCTGTCTTAGGATCGGAGCTCGGTCACCCCTCCTCGCTGGGACTGGGCTCTTCAGCTCCAGGCAACAGCTAACCCAGGCTAATATAAGCAAGAAGGAAGTTACTGGAAGCCTCTGAAGGAGCCGCAGACTGGAGGAGAGGGCACAGTGGCTACACAGGGGACCTCAAACGGAGCAGAAGCTAGGCAGGACCGGAGCTCTATTTCGGGAACCCACGACTGTTATATTTATCTATTGCCTTGTAACAAGTCACCTCGAAACTCGATGGCTTAAAACCAGCCATTTCTCTTGCTCGTGAACCTGCAGCCTGGGTGGGTCTCGGTGAGCAGTGAGGAGGGGCTCTGCAAGGAGAGGGGCCCTCACAGGGCTGCTTCCCAGGATCCAGGAAACCCCACCCCCATCAGCCTTCCAGACCCCCAGGCAACTGGGACCCAGACAGGGGGAAGGGACAGTGCAGGGAAACGGTATCCTTTCAGAACAATAGTGAATGTCTTCAGCAGCCAGCCGTCTGAAATGGGATGGACCGGTCTCGACCACAAGAGACTGAAGAGACAGAAGAAGCAAATGCAGGTGCAGGACTTCACGTCCAGGTCAAACCAGCCACTACGAAGAAGTCATTGTTGAGACAAATAGGAATGTTGCTGAGATGGACCGGAATTTAGAGGAAAGGAGCTAGTCTTCGTTTTGTGAGGTGGGATGGTGGCATTCGTTTCTGCGGGAAATGCCCCCACCTTTCAGAGGCGCATGCAGATGCAGGACGTCCGAGTTCACTTTCAAGTCCTCCGGCGAAAAGGAGGGAGAGTACGTGAAGAAGGCAAAATCTCGGAAGCAGCTGGAATGAGGGGTAGGTGAGGCGCAGCTCGACATCTTATTTCCTCCACCACTGCACATATTCGAGCGTTTTCATCAGATGTTTTTGAAATTACAAAAATTCAAAAGCTGAGAGTGACGACGAAAGTAGCTCCCTTTTATTGAGATTTATGCACAGAACGTACATTATTTCACTGAGTAGAAAAAGCCCAGGTGGCCAGCAGTCCCATGTCCACCTCACAGAGTCGGGGGCAGCGGGGCGGAGCTGGTCCCGACACTGAAGAACCTGCCAGGTCTCACAGCTGCCCCAGGACGCAGCCCCTGCAGGGCGGGGAAAAGCAGATGACCAGGCCTGCCCAGAGGCAGCCCTGGGCCTGCCGTTAGAGATTCCATCCCTGCTTGGGGCAGCTGGGACCTCTGGGCCGCCTTTGTTCTGCCTCAATGGGCCATTCAGCCCACGTCTCTGGAGGACAATGGGCCCCACTGTGCGAGGAGGCGATGCCTTCCGGGCAGCCCAGCGGGTCCCAGGTGAGCCCCTTTCCCCAGTCAGGCGGGCGAGTGCCTCCTGGGCTCAGGCAGAGGAGCCTGCACACGTCACTTTGCACATGCTGTTCCTCCAGCCTGGAATACACTAGAATATCGTGTCCCTTAGATGTTGGTGAACCTGGGGCCTCTGGACTCAGTTCTTCTGTCCCTCCTCTCACCCCACTCACTCCCCCTGCCCAGCACACAGCGGGCGCTCCCGAAATACTTGCTGAACGAGTGAGTGAATGAGTGAGTGAGTGGCGGCAATGGCCTGGCTCCTTAGCGACGCTCGTTGTGTCGAGCGTCCTAGCGCCCCCCCTTGGCATACACAGGGAACTGCTACTGTCTGTTGAACAGAAGTGAAAAGAACGTTCAACCTCATCGGTATTCAGACAGGAATTACAACGAACATTTTTCAACCATGATATTTGCAAAGGTCAAACAAATCAGAATCCCTAAAGCTGATCAGCGTGGGGTAAAGCAGAGAAACTTTCTGGAGACTCAATCTGGTAGTGCGTGTCAGGGACGTTAAACACGTGCATAACTGTTACATCAAATCGCACGCGCGGGGTGCTCTCTTAAGAAAATTGCTCCAAAATCTGGGCGAGGGATGGGAGTGGGAGTCCTCACACTCCATAGTGTTCGTTCACTCAGTGTTGGGGGTAAAAGCAAAACAACAACAAAAAAGCAACCTAAGTACCCAAGAATCAGGGCCGTTCGACTGAGCGGCGGCACATCTACCACAGGGAGAGTGTGTAGCAGTTAAAAGAATTGGGGGGCAAGGGCTGAGGGGACCCCTACTCCGCGGCCCCTCCCCTTGGGCCTGTGGGGGAGATGGGGAGGAAGGCTGGACTCTGAAATGAAAGCACTCAGAGCCTCTTCTTGGACCAGCTGTTGGGGTGGCAGATCCCTTGAATGCTATAACCCGGTCGCTAGGGAAAAGCCACGCAACAGGTGACAGGTTCTCACTATTTCCACCAATGACAAAAGCCATGAGGCTGGCAGGCAGGCCGAGGGCTCCGCCTTCCCAGGAAGTCCAGCCTTCCGCCCGCAGCACCGTAGGGCTAGCTCTGCAGTTAGGGAGGCCCACGGCAAACGAACACGCAGAGCCCCTTGTTCAAAAAGCAGGGAAAAGTGTCATTAAAAGGCGCTGAAATAGAAAGGCTTTTCATTTTCCATGACTTGTCACGGTGTTCTTTATTTGCTATTTGATGTCAACTGGAATAAAGAAAGAAAGTTGAAATCATGGGCACGAATGTTATCGCTCGTCATTATGCAAATGAGAGAGCTCTGAACCGGAACGCAGGGCCACAGAAACGCGCGCGCACCGGGAGCTCCTACACACAGGCACACTTTGGTCTTCCCACGGCAGCGGGAACGCTGCCCGACACCAACTCATCTGCTTTGATTCCGCTTTCCGACGCTCACACACTCTGCACACGGTGACGGATAAGGGCCAACAGGGAGCCGTAGTTGTTCAGTGTTTCCCCTCCTCCGGTGTCCTCACTTTCGGCATCGGTGATCAGCTCACACAGGGAAACGACGTGAGCAAGAAGGGAAATATACGGGGCCCTTGGTCCGTGGTGCCTTTCAGAACGTCCCTGCCTCCTTGTGCCCTCGGAACAAGCTCTGGCCCACGCAGAGAGCACGGCCTGTCTGGGGGCCGGCGCCCCTGCTTCCGTAATCTCGGACACGCGGAACTCCGATGGCCCCGCCACGCCGGGGGGCTCAGCCACGCTCCAAGTGACCGCGAGGTGAACACGGGGTAAGTGGGCTAAGGAAGGCACACAGGGACCCGACCACGGAAATGGTTGTGGCACATGTCACCTCTGCTCTCACACACACTCCACCGTCCATCAGACGTCACTTACAAAGCACAGGCGCAAAGATAAAATTATTAAAAATTTCTAGATGGTAACAGCAGAGCATTTAACCGGCACAGGGTCCATCTGAGTGTGGGGCCCTATACAACTGTGCGGTGGCACCCGGAGGAGCCAGCTCTGTAGTAAAGCACTAGAAAATTCTCATAACCTCATGCTTAATTTGAACAGGAGCCTTCAAAATGGCTTATATCCGGAGATGACAGCTTTTCTTAAAAACGCATGCGAGCATTTAAAAAAAGACTGGGAGAACTACTGCGAATTGCTAACATGTGTCTGCGTGAGGGACTGAGAGGTCCCTTCCTGTTGTCTGTGCCGTTACTCTGGAAGCCTCTCCCTGAAGCCCCAGCATCTCACACACACAGTGCTGCCTCTCCCAAGGCCTCAAACACCTCTTACAAAAACATCCCTTAGCTCTGTCGGCTTTGAGGATAAAAACCAAAGCCTGTAGAAACTTGTATCAGCAACCAGGAGAGGACGTGGAAAATTTTATTAGAATTGGATGTCCACCTTGCAGAAAGAAAACGGGAAGAACCGCACTCCAGGAGTCCACCCGCCTACTCCGTTAGGGCTCAGGAAAAGCACACGAGGGTGTGGCTGACAGCTGGAGTGTGACAACAGTAACCCCCTAACAGGGCGGACCTTGGGAGTCCACAAGGCCTTTGCCGTACAGAGCCTGGTGACAACCCAGGGCGGGGCGCCGTGTAGGGAAATGGAGGCTCAGAAAGGCTATGCGCTTCCGGGGAAGACACTCAAAGGCGTCCCACTGCAGCCTCTGTCCCTGCCCCCACTCCTCAAACAGACATAACATGCAGTTGCCAAACCCCAGGAAAGCTTGTGCAGGTGACAGTCCTGAATGGAGGCAAAAGGAACAGAGATCTGAGCGGTCTACACCCCGATTTTCAAACATCAAAGGCTGGCTCTCCCCGCTCTCCCCCGGGCTGGCTTCAGGTCACGGCCACACCAAGGCCCCCCTCTTAGCCGTGGTTTCTCGGCGGGGTGGGCGGCCAGTCTGAACAGAGTTCTTAAGGGCGGTCCAACTCTGACTCCTGACAGACAGACATCCTTGGTAGCGGACAATATTTATTAAATACTGACTGTGACCCAGGTCCTGGGCTGGGGAGCGCTCACAGACACCAAGCCATTAACACCCCGAGTTCACTGTGAGTGTTGCTTTCCTGAAGCAGGGTGGGGGGGTTCATGAAGAAGATGTCACAGCATCAAACAACTGTGCACCCCTCGTTTCAAGTGACCTCAGCCACAATCCACAGGAGAAACTGAGGTTCAGAGAGACTGAGTGGCCCACCCAGGATTAGGGACTGAGCCAGATGCCACCGAACGCAGGTCTCCTGGCTCCAGATCTTGGCTCTCTGCTCTGGTTGGACACATCAGCTCGGCATCCCCCAGCGGGGAGCCCAGAGCTGGAAGTTTTTATTGGAACCCAGTAAAAGAAATCAAAGGCGGTGCTTACAACAGAGCAAACAAGTCAAAATCCTTCGGGGTTTTATGTATCAGAAATCCTGGTGGCGAGTGACAGGAGTTGCCTGGGTTTCCAGAGAACCAGGAAAGGTCGTGTGAGTGGGGGGACCGTTGGCTACAAGCAACAGAGGCTCGGCTGAAGGTCCGAAACATAGCAGTGCAAGGAACGGGCATATCGGGGTGGGTGGACCTCAGGCCTGGTTCATCCAGGAAGTCTCGGATGCCACCAGCGTCCCTGGGGCTCACCCGCTCTCTGCCATCAACAGTGCTGTTGGCTTCAGACCTGCTGCCTTCATGGTCTCCAGGTGGCTGGTGGCAGCAATGGGGCTTCCACATTCCACAGCAGGACGGGGCCTGGTTTCCCGCAGCTCTCTCTGCTTTCCGCTCAACCTCCAGAGTGACAACCATGTCCCTGCTGGAACCAGCCAGTGCAAGGGGGATGGCGTGACCCTTGGCCACGCTGGCCCAGGCCACGGCCCCATTTCTCTTCCTGGGAAGCCCCCAAGTCCTCAGAGGGGGAAGGAGCACTCATTGTTGGGAGATCAGCCACAAAACGCACCGCAGGGCGCCGATCTGGCAAAATGCTGGGTCTCCCACAAGCAGCAGCCCCTCGCCAGGGTGGCTCAGGTCTGGGCAGAACGCTGACGCTATCCAGAGCACAAGTTCAAAACACGGACACAATCCCATGCAGTGGAGACCCCCCAGATGCTGGATGGACAGAGGCCTGTGACGACCCCCGCAACCTTGCCGATTCCTCGGAGCTCCGGTTCCAGGTCCCCAAGTGTAAAATCAGGATAGCTCTGTGGAGACCGACGCTTACTCTGAAGCCACGCGGTGCAAACAAGGGCCACGCGGACACAGGGCCAGAGGAACGGAGGAACGTGTCCTTTCCTGCACGACGAGGCATGTGCATACGACGGAGTCTAAGGGCAAAGGTGCTGGAGGGAGGGAGAGCAGGGGCCCCCACAGAAGAACATGCCCCCAAAGTGTTACCCGTCAGGCATCGGGGAGTGACCGCTGCTTCCCAAAGAGACCGTGCCACTTGCCACCTCCCCAGCCACAGGCCCTGGCTGTGAGCTGTGTCTGGTCCATCGTGGCCTGCCCAGGGCCCGACCCAGAGGAGCTGTGCGGGGGAAATGCCTCTGTGTGGAGGGCGGAGGGGACTGTAACCCAACCTGGCCCAGGAGCACCTATTTCACTCACCTACAGCCCAGTCGGCGGGGTAGGGGGTGGCCGGGGGCCAGCCAGAGGACAGAGCCAGAAAGGTCCTTCCTCTTCCTGGGGACGGGTCTGACCCTTGATAAAAGTCTCCACAGACAGACACCTCCTGGCACTCTCCTAGCCCCAGGGTCCCCTTAGGGCCCAGGTCCTTCCACTGCCCCAAGAGCCTCAACTGCAATCCCCTCCCCAACACCCACACACCCTGGCAAAGTCCTCTGCGCCCCAAGGTGACCTGCACCCATGCCCAACCCTCCCCACCTCAATCAGCGGAGTTGGGCCAAGAGTTAGGGAAACAAAAAACAAAATGAAGCAAAACCGCTCTAGTGCACACTGAGGCGTGAATGACTAAGGAAACCCCAGCTCTTCCCAAGGTGCTGGAGATTTTACAGGAGACTCAGAAACTCAAGCAGGACTCCCACTGATGGAGATGGCATTGAACTTGAGGCCTGAAGGATGAGAATGAGTCAGCCGTAAGAAGAGCGGGCGGTAGAGGACACAGCCCACACAAAAGCCTGGAAATAAGGAAGCTGGCCTGCCCAAGGACAGGAAGTGGATCGGGGCCACTGGGGGTACGGAGGCGTGTCTGGGGACCAAATGACCAGAGGGATCACGCAGTTGTACACCTGGGTCTTTTGCAAACCCCCAGCATCCACTATTTACTCATGAAGCTCTTATACAAAAAAGGCTTTTACCTTTTAACAGTGCAGTTTATTAAATGCTTCTAAGAGACCAAATGCCGCGTTGAGGGCTTTCCCTACCAGCATGGTCGCCGACTGTCCCAGCAGCCTTGCAAGTCATGAGTATCTTTCTTTACAAAGGAAGAAAGTGATGCCCAGAAAGGTCTGATAACTTGTCCCAGGGTGCCCAGCATGGGAAGCATCAGAAGCAGGATTTGAACACGGCTCCCTCTGACCGCCAAGCCTGCGACCGCCCTGCGCTCAGGGCGCGCCCTGCAGGCAGGGTGCAGCAGTGCAAACGTCTGCTTTCCTGTGGAGAGGCCGGAAGTCTCATCTAGCCCTGATTCTAATAATCATTGCTGTTGCTTCCTTGGATCTTGTCCCTCTCTGCACCCCTAGCACCTGTGCCCCGTGCCCCAAAACAGCCGGCGCTCTATCTGGAGTGCAGACGGAGACCAAGTCTCAGTTTCTTCATCTATAAAATGGTGGCGAGGGCCATGTGGGCGTTGTGTGAGGCCCCAAGGCACCATGGGAGCTCAACACACTTCAGCTGCCAATTATAACATTCACCATTTATAATTCCCAGGTGGCTCCTTCATCCAGCACCTCGCCCGACCCTCACAGAAACCCCAAGACCTCTAGGCAGGATGGCATTGGTCACGCCTGTCTTACAGATGGGGAAACTGAGGGGGTGAGAAGAGTCTCCTAGCCCTGCAGGACTCCCTTCTGGAGCCCGCGCTGCCCGACGGCAGGATCTCCAGCCAGTCCCCAGGGCTGAAACCGTGACTGGCACACAGTAGGGGCTCAGGGAACCATTGGCTGAATGAATAAAGAGGAATGAAAAATCATCACTTCTGCTCCAGCTCCGCCCTTGCCCCTGCTCGCCCCTGCTAAGAGCTGGCGAATGTATGGCTGAAAGGGGGCAGTCGGGATGAAGAAGGAGTTAGTGTCTGCAAATGTCCCCTCTGGGTCAGGCGGGGGGCTTCTTACTTTTGATCACTAAGCCTGGAGCATGGTCCCATCATCCTACACGTGGAGATGGGAGAAAGGAAGAAAGCCAGACCTGAGCAGAGCAGCCTGCCAAGATCCCCTGTGGTCAGTGCCAGACCACTGAGGCCCCTGCCAGCAACCCAGAGGCCTGTCACCCTCTGCCACTCACGGAACACTTGAGCGCACGCTGATCCTTCCTCAACCTCACCCAGGCAAGTGACAAAGGGCCTTTCAGCTCCCTGGGCCCCAGGAAGCCCTAGCTTTGGGCAGAGCCCGCTCCTGGCCCTGGGCCGCACGCCCATGGGCAAAGGATGACTCAACGGTTCTCCTCCGGGAGCGGAGGCGGGAAGCGCCACGCACAGCATCCCCGGGCCCGGGTTACACACCCAGCCTCTGCTCTCAGGGTCAGGACGCCCTGGGAGCCCGCTACTCTGGTGGGCCCCCGAAGCGCTCCGCTCCCCGCTCGCCGCTCGCTCCCGTTTCCGGCCGAGCCAGGCGGCAACGCGGCGGGACACCACCCGGGGGTCGAGTCACCGTCACCGTCGCGGAGCCCACACAGGTTCCCCGGCACAGGAACCCATGGGCGCACCAGCCCCACGGACACCGTGCCCAGGGCCCCTCCCACTGGGGCATCCATGGGCACCTCTTGCCAGAAACCCACACTTCTCTGCAGGTGGTCCAGCAGCCCCTAGGGACGGTGCATCCGGTCCCTTCGCCCGGGAAGGCCTCCAGCGCGCGTGCCGCCGCCGCGAGCAGGCGCCTCGCGCTAGCTCCCCGCATCCCGACCCGGGCGTCGCTCCGCAGGCCCCGGCTGCGGCTCGGGGGCCCTCCCCGCCAGCCCCGGGCACGCGGAGGAGGTTCAGAGGGGCCCCCTCAAGTTACTGGCCTATGAGAGAGAGGCGCCGACCCTCCGGCCTCCGCCGGCCTCTGGGCGGGCTGAGCTTGGGCTTGTGGAGGCCATTCGGGGATTCACACGCAGGGCCCTTTGGAGTGGCATGTCCCACTTTTTTTCTTTTTCTTTCTTTTTTTTTTTTTTTTGGCAAATTCTGACAGTTTGGGGCCAGTTGCTTCTATCTCAGGATAATTAATTCACCAGGAATACAAGACCAACCCCAAACCAGCCACCTTCTCCCACCCACTAGGGGCCCGGCCTCTGGGGGCACAGGGCGGGGCGAGGACAGAGCCTCTCTGGGGAATCCGGCAATGCATTTTTTTTTTCCCTGGGTCCCTCTTGTCTCCGGGGAGTGGACAGCCTAGAAAATTCTGCAGGCTTTGGGTAGGGCTGCAATGGCAAATCCAGGGTTCTAAGCCATTACATTTCCCGGGGGTTTCTTCACCAGGTTAACCGCAGGGATGGCCTTTTTAAAAATGACGGCCAGGGCCGATTCAGGACGCCCCCAGGCCTGGGGGCGGGAGGCCGCCTGCCGGAGGGACGCGGAGGCGGGCGCTGCCCCCTTGGGCGGCTGGGCAGCGGTGGCCAGGGCCCTGGGGCTCCCTCCCTCCCGAACCCGGGCCGGGGTGGGGTGGGGCAGGGTGGGACGGGGGGGACACGACACACAGCGCGCGGTCCAAACCTTCGGAGGGCATTCGGTGCGACGGCATCCCCACGCCGCGGCCGGCCGGAGGCGGCCTCAGACAACACGTACGTTACCTTCAGTCACATAGCTGTGGTCCCGCAGGAAGCTGTGGTTAATTTTCCGCGTGTCCGTGTCCTCGCCCATTGAAGGCCGTGCCCGGTGCCCTGGGCATGCCCCGCCGCCGCACACCGATGCAATCCGCAGAGGTCGCGCCGGGCGCGCGGGCCATGCCGCCGCAGCCTAGCAAGGGCGCGGGCCGCCGGGGCCCCGGGGGGCGGGCATCGCGGCCGGGGGCGGCCGGGGACAGGCGAGGGCGGCCGGGCGGGCGCCGCGGTCAGGCGAGCGCGCGGCGGGCGGGCGGCGGCCGCGGGTGGGGGCGGGCCAGGGCCCGGGCGCGCATCCCGGCCGGTGCGCGCTGCGTCCGTGCGCCCGGCGGCGGCGGCCTGGTGCCGGGGCGCCTGGCTGCGGCGGCGGCAGGAGGGGACGCGCGCGGCGCTGTGCCGACCGAGCCGGGGCCGAGCCGGGCTGCGCGGGCTGGGGCCGCCGCCGCCGCCGCCGCTGTCGCAGGCCCCTCCCTCACGCCGCCCGCTCCTCCGCCCCCGCGGCCCCGCCGCCCGCCGCGCGCCCGCCGCCCAGCACCCTGCAGGTGGGGCCGCGCCCCGGCAGAGACGGCACCCCGGAGCTCTGGCCCTCACGAGTGGGCACCCTTGGTGCCTGGGTGCGCCAGCGCAGGAGCGAGGAAGGAGAAGCCAGACTGGGGAGGGGGCTGCTTGAGTGCCCAGGTCAGCTGCGCTTGGAGGGGGCACCTTGAGTGCCCAGGTGCTGCGATAATGAGAGAGATGACCAATTGGAGGGGGATTAGAAGAGGGGAGGGCAGGTGGGCGGCTTCCGCGCAGAGGGCAGCGACCGGAAGGACCGGGATGGGGAGTAGAGGGTCCCCTGGTAGAAGAGGGTGGGAGGACACGTTCTGAGGGTCCTCGGGAGCACAAAACGGGAACCCTGGGAGGAAGCTGGGTGGGGCGAGGGGCGTACTGGGGTGGAGAGCGGGGACGGTCAGTGCTCTACGAGTTAAAGAAACCTCTCGATGAGGTGGCCAGGGCAGTTGGCCTCCTCCAGGCAGAGCTCCGTGATCTCTCCTCATGCTCACCCTCCCACTTACTGGTGAGACAAAGTGCTGAAGCCACTCAAAATATTTGTCCCCTCTTTCCTTGAGTGGCCGCTCCCTCCAGGCTGACTCCTTGCCTGATGAAGTGCGTGCCCTGCAGGGGGCACAGGCCCAGGTGGGGGCTTCAGAGGTGCCGGGGAAGCAAAGGGTCAATTCAGGCTGTCTTTTCCTAGGGCCTTAGCAAAGCCTCCTTGGTAAGAGAGGTGAGGAAAGGTGCCCACTGCCTTGGGTGGGGGTGGGGGTGGCTAGCTGAGGGGGCAGAGATGTTAGGGGAGCTGAAGCCCCAGGTGGGAGGTGCAGCCCGTCTCCCCCAGCTCTGCAATTCTGCGATGCTCTTTGCTCCTCTGAACCGGTTCGCCAGGGACTCCAGGTAGCGCTCCAAGTGGGGACGGAGGGTCTGTAAGGGGCTGGGGCAGGCGGCCTGGGCTTACGGGAGTGGGGAAGGTGGGCACTGCCACCTGAGGGTCTTGCTAGGGAGTGGGAGGGAGTGTTCACAGCTACAGCTGGGCTTTCCTTCCCCAGAAGGGCCCCAATGGGCCTAGGAGGAGGCGGAAGCGCCGCCCCCCACCCCACCCCACTCAGCACCCTGCAGGGTGGAGTGGAAAGGGCAGGACCCTGGAGAGGCCTGGGGCTGGGCCAGCGCCACCACCATGCTTGATGTCCAGCCCTGTCTCGCATCTGTAGCCCCTCAGGGTGTGCAGATCCAGTACGCAGAGCAGGTAAACACAAGGACCCTCAGGGAGTGAAGGGGGCTGCCATCCAAGTCTCCTCTCCCCCACACCTGGTCCAATCGAGTGCCCTCCGCCCCATATCCTAAACAACACCCCCTCTCTGTACCCTCCTCACCTCTTTAGCTCAGTAGAGCAAAATGGCTTCAGCCTCGAACACAGGCAGACAGACAGGCTGCGTCCCAGCGCCGACCACGCCAGCCAGCACAGCCTCGCCTGTGAAATGCAGGTCGGCATGGCCCTTCCGGTGGAGCAGAAGCCTCGTTGGCGTCCGGACTGCTCATAGTTGTCATCGAGCTGGGCTTCACCTTAATTCGGGCCCTTTACCCCTCCTCTCTGATCTTGGGAAGACCCCCTCACACCGTGTTCTCCACCTGTCAGCTCTGCTGAAACACCGCCACGCCTTCTGGGATGCCCTGGGCCACAGTGAGGGAGGCCTGCCCTGGCCGGACACAGCAACCCCCGAGTCAGCTTCTGAGCCAGGATGGAGACCCCAGAGCTGGTGACCTCTGGGCTCCCTGGGCCCCCAGGCTGGGCATCAGCCCCTCTCCACTCTCCCCACCCACACCCCGTGCACTCTCCTCTCTTCTCCCAAAGTGCCCCTCCATCAGAACCAAGACCCCTCCCTCAACTCCCTGCCCCCTCCCAATCTCACACCACCCATTGCTTCCCCTTCCCTCTCTGCATCCCGCCCCCTGGGCATCAGGCGGAGCTCCTGACCAGCGCCCCTGTCCTCCGCCCTCAGACATTCCCTGTCCGCATTCCTCCCCTTTCTGTCACTCATTCATGACAAAGGTTCGTTGAGCATCTACTATGTGCAAACCCACTCCCTGCGTGGAGCAGAGCAGAGCAGAGCAGAGCTCCTGCTCCGTGGGGTGAACCTCCTCGTCGGGCGAGAACCACAAGGTCAAGTGAAAGTGGAGCCTGTGGGTCACGGGGGGTGAGGGGAGAAAGTGGGGCGCAGGGCTGGAGGCGGTGGCGAGAGGAAGCCTGTGGGTGAAGCATGAGTGGACAGGACGCTGGGGCACGGTGGAACTTGTCAGCGTCCCTCTGGGTCTCCCCACGGCCAAGCCTGAGTCCATGGCCCCTTCCGGCTGCCAGCACAGTGCTCACCTCCCCTTCATGACCAGAGCGCAGTCCACACCCGCCCTCCCTTCCCACGCTCACTGCTGGAGCCCCGCCACTGGCCTCCTACTGCCACCCAGCCCTCCTCCCCAGAAGCACACACGGGGCCTGCCAGCATTGATGACTTTCCCGTTCCTGACAGTGGACAGGTCGGTCGCTGACCTGCTCCTTGAGCTGATGGCCCGGCAGCTGCCTCCCTGTGGGCCACCCCGCTGCTCCTTCCCTTCACTTCCCTAACGCCACCTTCGACTGGGGCTCCGCTGCTTTGTAAGTTGTGTGTTTCCTCGTGGTCCCTGAAATGCTGTGTCTCCATCAGCTTTCGTGGGCCCAACTTTGTTTTAATTGATGTGCAGAACGTGTGCAGAATCGTGCACAAAAGTGACATGTTCGACTCATCACGGAGTGGTCACTGTATCACTGCCGCCCACTGTGGGAAAAGAGGACACAGCCAGCCTCGGAGGCCGCCCCCAACACAACCCTGCTGAGTTCTAGCAGCGACCCTAGTGTGTCACATTCTGAGAAACACGTAGATTCGCCTTAAACGCGTCCCAGGTTGCCGGGCACGCCGCTCTACGGGGCGGCTTCACTTGTGTTTCTGGTTACCAGTGAGGCTGACAGTCTTTCCATTTGGCTGCTGGCAGTTCGTTCCTCGTCTGTGAATTGCCGGTTCTTCCCTTCGCCCTTTTCGCCGTTGGGTTATTTGGCTTTTTTCTTGCCGACCTCCTGGAGCTTCTTATATAATTTTACTACGTATCCTCTGTCTGTTTGTGTGTGTTGCAAACATTCTCTTCTAATTTGTTGCTTTTCTCTTAACTTTGTTTACGGTGCTCTTTTCCTACAAAAGACACTGCTTTTGATGTAGTAAAACTTACCCATCTTTAAGTATTTTGCCTTTTGCATCCTGTGCGATAAACCCTCTACCTCCTGAGTCATAAAGAAGGGCTGTAGAATGTTTCTTTTATATTTAAATTTAGCCCATCTAGAGCATAGTGTTCTCTTTGGGGTAAAGCAGAGATCCAGTTATGTAATTTCCACATAAAGAGCCTAATATCCAAGCCATCCGTTGAATAGCCTGTTCCTCTCCCACTGAGTTTTCAATGCCGGTCTCTTCCTACCACGTTCCCAGATGTGCCTGAGTCAATTTCCGCACCCTCTGTTCTGCTCCGTTGATATATTTGCTTATCTTGGGACAAATACCACCTGTATCAATGACTGAAGCTTTATAACAAATTCTTGAAATTAGATCATCTTAGTTCTCCAAATTCATTCTTTTCTTTCAAAGTTGTTTTGGCTATCTTAGGTCCTTTGCATTTCCATATGAATTCTAGAATTCGTTTGTCAGTCCCCCCCCCCCCCAAAAAAAGCCTACTGATATTTTAATTGGATTGTGTTGCATCTACAGATCCATTTAGGGAGAACTGTCATCCTAATCACATTGAGTCTTCCAATGTATTAACATAGTGTATCTCTCCGCTTAAGTCTTCTCTAGTTTCTGCCATCAGTGTTTTATCTTTTTTAGTGTATGGTTTTTCACATCTGTGGCCAGATTTATTCCTCCATTATCTCATATTATAAATGGTATTTTTAAATTTTCTATTCTGATTGATCTTATATCCTGCAAACTTGCTAAAATCATTATTAATTCTCGGAGCTTTTTCATAGATCCCATTGGATCTCTACGCAGACAGTCATGTCATCTGTAAATAAAGTCAATTTTACTTCTTCCTTTCCAACCCGAATGTCATTTGTTTCTGTTTCCTGCTTTATTGCACTGACTGCAACCTCCAGCACAAGGCTGAACAGTCACAGTACAAGTGGCTGTCGTGCCTCGTCCCCAGTCTCGGGGGAAAGCTCTCAGTATTTCACCTCTAAGTCTGTAGGTTTTTCAGAGATGTTCTTTATTAAATGAAGGATGTTCACTTCTATGCATAGTTTGTTGAAATCTTTTTATCAGAAAGAGAGGTTGGGTTATGTCGAAAGTTTTTTGTGTGTCTGTTGAGGGGATTGTATAAGTTTTTTATTGTGAATATAGTAAATTACACTGATGAGTTTTCAAACACTGAGCCCACCCTGCATGCCTGCGATAAACCCACTTGATCATGACGTGTGATCCACTTTCTAGGCTGTCGACCTAGATTTGTTAAGAGCTTTAATATTGGTGTCCGTGAGGAATATTGGCATTGCTCTGCAGTTTTCTTTTCTCATCACGTCTTCGTCTGGCCTTCCCACGAGGGTAATGCTGCCTCGCAGAGTGGCATGGGAAGCGTTTCCTTTCTTAAACTTCCTGGGAGGGTTTATGTAGAATTGGCACTATTTGTATTTTATATGTTTGGTGACAGTCAACAGCAAAGACCTCTGGGCCTGGTGTTTTCCTTGTGGAAAGGTTCTGAATCATCAATTCAATTTCTTTAATAGCTACAGGACTACTCAGGATATCTTTTTCTTCCTCAGTAAGCTTTGGTAGCTTATGTTTTTCAAGTAACTTATAAATTCTATCTAAGTTGTTTGATCTATTGGCAAAAAGTTGTCTGTAATATTCCCTTATTATTCTTTTACTATTTGTAGGATCTGTTGTGCCCTCAGCCTCAGATTCTTGATATTGGTAACGTCATCTTTTCCTCTGTTGTCCTGGGCAGTCTGGCGAGACCTTTATCAATGTTATTCGTAAAAAGCTCCAGGAATCGGTTTTTGGCTTTATCGATTTTCTCTATTATTTTTGTTCTGTATTTCATTAACTTGTGTTCTGATTCTTATTATTTCCTTTCTTCTGATTGCTTTGGGTTTAATTTCCTCTTGTTTTTCTAGTTCCTTAAGGTGGAACCTTAGATAATTTATTCGAGAATTTTTTCCCAATATAGATGTTTTGTGCTACAAACTTCCCTCTAACTATTATTTTAGTGACAACTCCCAGATTGTGAAATACTGTGTTTTCATTTTCATTCACTTTCTAATTTCGCTGTTGATTTCTTGTTGGGTGCCTGAATTGCACAGAAGTGTAATTACGGAGCTATCTCCACTATCTGGAGATTTTCCAGAGCTGCTTCTCTTAGTGATTCTAATTTAATTCAGTTGTAGCAGGAAACATACTTTTTGTGACTTGAATCAGTTTTGTTGATGGAAACGCGCTTTGTGGCCCAGAATATGGTCTATTTTGATAAGCGTGGAGTGCTCTATGGATGGAAACTAAGTCCCGTTGATGGACAGTGTCGTTCATGTTTTCTATTTCTTCACACATTTTTGGTCCACTTGTTTTAGCAGTTATTAAAAGATGGTTATTGGAGTCTCCAGCTGTAATTATGGATTCACCTGATAGTGCCACACGGCCAGGTGCATAAAAGTGCAGCTCACACAGTCGTGCACAGCGCATGATACTCAATAATGACAACAGACAGCTCTGTTACTGCCTCATGTGTTTACTGTACTACACTTTTTATCATCGGTTTGGAGTGTGCTCTTTCTACTTAACGAAAACGTTTGCCGTAAAGCAGCCCACCTGTTACCCCAGCAGCAGCCATACCTCACCCATCTCCTATTTCCCGTATCTCTTGACGGCCTCACTTTCTCTTGTCCCTGAGTCTCTTGCTGCCCAGTCTGCACGGGCTCGCAGCCTGGGGGCGCTAGGCTGTACCACAGAGCCTAGGTGTGCAGCAGGCTAGGCCGTCCAGGTGGGAGTAAGTACGCTCTATGGTATTTGCAAAACAGCAAAACCCCCTAAGGAGGCATTTCTCAGAGTGGGTCCCCATGGCTGCGTGGCGCATGGCTGTGTAGCAGCTGGTTTGGCATCTTTGTCTGCTGATTCCAACATCTCTGTCAGTCTGGGTCCGTCTCAATCGGTTGAGTTTCCTCCTCGTTAAGGGTTGTATTTTCCTGTTTCCTTGCATGGCTACTAAATTATCTCCAGATATCAGACACTGCGCCCTCACCCTGTGGGGTGCTGGGAGTATTTGCACTCCTCTACACGTTCCTGAGTTTGTTTCGGGTTACAGGCAACTCAGAAACAGTTCGACCTGTTGAGTCTTGCACTGGTGACGTGCTGAGCGTGTCTGGAGCAGTTCTCGGTCTAGGACTAATTATTGTCCTCCCTACTGAAGCAAGACTCTCCTGAGTAGGCCCCCCCAGTGCCCCGTGAATGGCGGCTCTTCCAGGCTGGCTGGTGACAGCAGGCACTGGTCCAGCTCTGTGCGCTGCAGGTTGGTAAGGGGTGCCCTTCAGCAAGGACCACAATTCATCCCAGCCGGAGCGTGCGGGTGTAATACCGAAGAGCGATGGGAGGCATCCCTTTTTCACCCCATAGTCTGGGTTCTGGCAAAATCAATGGGCACAGAGCTAATCCCCATGCCCCAGGCCAGCCCCGGGGAGATTTGGAAAACAGGCGATGAAGCATGATCGAGCAGCGTGGCCTGGGTGGGAAGTGACCTCCTGCACGGTACTGTCTGGTGATCGATCATTCACAGCACCGCCAGCTGAGTGCGCAGCCTCCACTCATCCATCTCTCCGTCCAGCCGACCCGGCCCTTGAGAGAGGGCCCAGGAGGTTGGACGCTCATCCCCGCTTCACTGCTGGGCCTGGTGGCGGCCGGGGAAGGAGACCCCAAGCCTCCCAAGGACAGGCTCCCAGGAGCTCCATGCAGTGGTCAGCACCAGCCTCTGCTCTAGGGAATACAGATTCCTCACCCCCACCAGCAGTCCCAAACCCTCCTCCCATGACACCTCTTCCCTGGAGCCTGCCTTGACTACTCCAGTGCTTGAGGTCATCACTAAGTCCTTAACAGCATTGATTCAGCATTCATTAATTTAATTAGAAATTATCGATCGCCCTCTAGGATCACCCTCAATCCGGGCGGAAGATGTGGGGCAGTAAATAGCACACATTTTTGCCTTCAAGGTCCCAAAGAAACAGCGGCTCTGAGGGACAGGTAGACAGGGAACCTTCCAGATGACCACAGGCCACAGTCATGTAGAGGTCCCTGTATTTGTCCTGCTCGTGCAGCGGCCTATGGGAGCACAGAACGGGGCCCAGAGGGCCCAGCGGCGGGCGGTGGGCACCTCGGCCTGTCTCCAGCTTCATCCCCCCACAAACCATCAGGATCACAGTTCAACACGCGCTTGTCCAGTGAAAGTGCGCGAGTGGGAAGAAGCGTATCCAGTGAGTGTCTGTTCCATGCCTGGCCCGGAACTAGCTGGTCATCTTCAGTAACCGCGTTTGTGCCTGCAAGGCGGCTACTGGTGTCCTTGTTTTAGAGATTGGGGTGGAAGATAAGGACAGGGAGGCAAAGCTACTGGTCCCAAGTCACACAGAGACGCTCAGAGAAGGGCCAGCATCTGACCTAAGCTGCCTGCCCTGGTGCCTGGTCCCCGCTAGCAGTCAGCCACTCTGTGCCCCCTACGAGTCCCACCCGCCCCATGTGGGACTGGCCGCAGGGAAGGAGCTGGCAGGTCAGGAGCCTGCAGGGAAGGAGCAGGCAGGTAAAGGGCTGAATCCAGGCCCCGCCACTCAGCAACCAGCACCCCCACCCCACCGGCGCTTCAGCCTGCTGGTCCGTGCACTAGATAGGGGAGCACTCACTTCTCAGGGGCACCATGCCCCCAGCACACCCCTGCCACAGACCCGCCCAGGGATAGCGGCTGCCCTCCCCACCAGGTGCCCCAGTGGCCTGAGGACCCTACGCGACCTCCTCCTGTCTCCCCACTGCCCCCAGCTCTGGCCACACTGGCCTCCCCGCTCTTTCTCCAACCTAACCTCAAGGCCTTTGCACCTACCAGATAGCCCTCCGGCTCCACTGCTCTTCTCCTGGACCCCCGCAGGGCTCGGCCCTCACTTCGAAACTTTACCCAAAAGCCACCTCCTCGCCGCGGCCATCCGGGATGCCCTATTCACAGCTGCAACAAGCCCCCTACGCACCCCCTCCCCCCGCCCCCTCTACTCGGCCGCACTTTTTCTTTTTGCTTTTTAACATAAGGTATCGTTCGCCTCTTAATTACGTCTATTATTTAGTGCCTGTCTCCCTCCCCTGCACCCGTCTGAATGTCAGCTTTATGGTGGGAGGACTTCTGTCTTGTCACACTTGAACCCCAGGGGGGCACACAGTAGGTATCTGCGTTCAGCAAATGAATGGTGCGCGTGGGAGGCAGGAGCCATTTGTCACGGCAAACGAAGACAGTGCTGCCCGTCAGGATTACACGCTTCATATGTTCCGTACACGCGCGGTGCTGTGTGAGAAACTCTACACGTGCTAATCAATTTACTGCAAAATAAAAGATACACCCACCCCGCTCTTCCTGCAGGAGAAGCCACGTCCGCGGCTGGCCAGGGCCGGCCGTGGAAGGCCCGCGAAGGCAAAAGCAAAGGGGCGGCACCCCGGGCGGCACTGCTCTGTTTGCTTCCAACGGCGCCCTGCCCTCTGGGCTGCCCCGAACCCCCCAGTCCGCAGCCCACTTAATGGTTTTCTCTTTCTGAGACGCTTTGGTCGGGAGGTGCCCGAAGCTTTAGAATCACACCCGCCTCAGAGTACTCTGTTACCTAGCAACAGCCATAAATCAACAGAACATGCTGGAATGTTGCAGCAAAGATCCCTGGCTGTTGGATGCTTTGGCCTGGTTTATCCCAAACATGTTCATTCGCCCCCAGGCGTCACCTGCAGCCACCTTTCCGCCACGGGCTCCACAGAGCTCCCGGGGTGGCGCAGTGTTAGGGTACCTTAAGGCCTGTCGGACTTTTCAGCATGAGTCAGTGGATTCTCAGCCCCGTGGACAGCCCCCAGGACGGGGACCAGGCAGGTCCATCAGCCTGAAGGCTTCCATGTCAGCCCTACAGCCCTGGGACCAGGGTCAGCCATGTAGGGCAGGCGGCCTTGCACACTGCCTGTCGACACAGAACCCTGGGTGGGCCATAGGGAGAAGGGCCTCGCCGTCCCTTGGGCACCCCCACCTTGGAGCCTGTCCTGCACTCTCTCACTCACTCATTCCATCATCCAGTCACTCAACAAACAACAGAGCACTTGCCTGGCACCAAGCCCGGTACCAGGCCCTGCAAGCAGAGAGGAATAACCTTTGGCCCTCAAAGAGTTTGTGTTCCGCTGAGGAGGAACTGACCAGAACACAGCAACACAAAAGCAGATTGACCCCAGACCGAGGCCAGACTTGGTGCCGCCAATGAGGGTGCAAGAGGCAACGGAGCAACCCGGTCCCAAACTGGAGACGCATGCACGCAGCTCCCCAGGGTGTAGGCCAACTGGGGAAGCACGCAGCGCTGCAAGCAGCTCCCTGCACACAAGTACACAAGGTGCGCAGGCCAGGTCAGAGAAGGGCCACGTGACCGCAGAGGCCAGGACAGAGAGGACTTCTCAGAGGAAGAGCCGCCTGCACTGAGTCTGAAGGGCCAGAGAAGGGACAGTGCCGGGCGGGGAGGTGGTACGTCGTGGGGGCTGAGGGCGTGGCGCTGAGCGATGGCTGATCCTGGTTGGGCTGAGCAACATCGCTGCCTGCCCCCCTGTCCTCCCGGTGAGGGATGGCCACAGGCCCCTGCCGTGGTGAGTATCAGCTAGAGGACAGGATGTCGAGCGCTTTGAAACGACAGCTTCCGAGGAGGGAGAGAGGTTCCCAGGCTCACTCTGTCCTTGCGGACGCCCTCGGCCCGGTGTGTTGGTGTCCTGCGGCTGCCAGAACTGCCAAAGCTGGGTGGCTTAGAACGACAGAGATTTGTCCTCTTAGCTCTGGAGGCCGGAGGTCCAAAGTGAGTCTTACGGGTGAAAATCAAGGGGCTGGCTGGACTGGATCCTTCCGGAAGCTTCAGGGGAGAACCCATTCCATGCCTCTCTCCTGGCTTCCAGTGGCTGCTGCAACCCTGGGGGGTCCTTTGGCTCACAGACACATCATTCGGATTCCTGTCTCCTCTGTCTCTCCCTAACCTCCCTCCCCTCTCTCTTCAGCGGACGCCCGTCACTGGATTTATGACCCACCCTGAATGCAGGATGATTTCATCTTGAGATCCTTTCATTTAATGACATCTGCAAAGACCCAGTGTCCAAATAAGGTCCCTTGCACTGAGGCAGGGGGGTAAGAACTCGGACCTATCTTTTTGGGAATCCAGATGCAACCCACCGCACACCACTCTGACGGCTCAGCAAACCACCTGGCCAGTGTGTGTTACATCAGCACTCGGGAGCATGAGTTGGCCTTATCTGGTAAAAATTAAACTTTAACACGAGCGGTAATCCCAAAATTCCACTTGGAGGTCCGTGAAAAGGACGTGAACGAGTTCTCTCCCATCGGTCAGAACGACAGCCTTGAAACGCAGCTCCAGAGGGACTGTGGCGCACAGCCACTCAGGGGTCAGGCTTCTGGCCTCAGAACTGCGAGAGGTTTCCATCATTTCGAGCCACACAGTTGTGGTGCTTGGTTAAGGCCACCACGGGGACAAAAGTATACCCCAAGCTTTGCTACACACTCACATGGGCTCGTCCTGTTCTAACCTCCACCCCACATTCTTCCACATCTTCTAGAAGCCACGTTTCCGAACACCCCCAGTTTCATAGCTCAGAGGGCTTAAATACTCTGCCATCAGAGCAGGGTCTGTGCATTACAGGGCAGGGAGGTACTGTTCTAGAAAAATCAAGGCTCTGGATTTTTTCAGGCAGGAGTGGACGAAAGGCTCAGCGCCATCCCTCAGCAGTGCCGAGACCTGGGGCCCCCGGGCAGCAGCTGGTCTCCAGAAAAGCAGCTGCAGCCAGACAGTCTTCGGAGACGTGAGAATTGAGTGAGTACAGATGTGCAAACACCTGGGCAGTTCCTGCTTCTCCCGGGCCTTCCACAAACGCTTCTCAAATGGGATGGAATAAAATAGCAACTCCCCCAGCCGAGTGGTCCATCCAATAAACGAAACTCAATTCCTGACAATATCATAGGTTCATAAAGTTGAAAAGATTACTCGCACGGTATTTTCACCTGCTGTTTAGATACAGAGGGAAAGGATAACTCAATTATACCAGGTTTTGTACTTTCTGAAAAGAAAAACAAGCCCAAGGGAAGTAAGTTATTTTCTCCTTTCACGAAATTGCCTTGGCGCTTATTAACACGGTCCTGCACGTCTGCTCTTCAGCTTCCTAAATGAGAGGGGCCCGCTGTGTTCACCCCACCCGTATCTGAACATTTTTAGGATGCCTCCATATTAGTGTCGACGTAAGTTATTTTCACCAGATATTTGCGAAACATTCCCCTAAGTTTTGGGGACCGGCGGGTAACTCGCGGAGGGAGAAGAGGGCAGGTGTCGGCAGGGCGAGGGGCCGGCGGGACCCCCGAGGCTCCCCGCTCCAGGCACTCCCTCCCCGTCCTGCCCGGTGGTCTCCCGTGTGAAACCTTCCCCTGAGTCTGATCACCGAGAGGAGAAAGCTGGGAGGCCCTCTGCGAGCTGGCCCAGCCGCGTCCACCGCCACGCCGGCCCTGCCCCTTCGTTCTCCCCTCCCTCACTCAGAACTCCTCCAGCCCACCACAAAGTCGGTGGGGCCACACAAGTAGGTGCCTGTCGTCGGCGTGGCCTTCACCCACTTCTGGGCTGGTCACTGCCGGCCCTCCCTCCGAGTTCCTGCCAAGGCTCCCGTTGCCACGGGAGCCTTTCTTGTGCGCGCCCCTCCCCTTCCTCCATCCCAGCGGGGGTCCTCCGCTGGGCATCCCAGACTTCTCTCTGGAGACCTGCACAACAGCTCCTTGAGGGCAAACACGTACCTCCACCGCCGCGCTTTGGGCAGACCCCATCTCCTCCTGGGGTCTGTTCGTTACACTGAATTGAAAAGCAAAGCAACCCAGTAATGAGATTTGTTGATTAATTTGTGAGGTTATCAAAATTGAACATGTTGCCCTGGCTGGTGTGGCTCAGTTCGCTGGAGCATCAAGCCGTAACCAAAGGGTTGTAGGTTCGATTCCCAGTCAGGGCACAGGCCTAGGTTGGGGTTCGATCCCCAGTCTGGGTGCATATGATCCCCAGGTCAGGCCCATGCAGGAGGCAACCAATCGATGCTTCTCTCTCCATCAGTGTTTCTTTCTCTCCCTTCCTCTCTCTCTAAAAAGAAATTTTAAAAGTCCTCTGGTAAAGATAAAAATAAAAAAAGTTTTTAATTGAGCATGTTTATGGAGTAGATGCTTGTCCAATGTGTGCGAGCGAGTGACTTAATGGGTGAGTGAGTGAGTGAGTGAACCAGGTGTTGTCCTTTGGAAAATTTTCTAGCTCTAAGATGTCATCAAATTATACTAACTACAGCAAATCTTTAAAAATCCTCACATTGACAGCAAATTTAATTATATTATTTGAAAAATTCCCCAAGATGCGATAAAGCACAGTGAAGTACATGCTGTAATCCCGACAGGACCGGCCAATGCCGGGAAACCAGGAGGTTGCAGAGCACGGTTTTTCCGGACCTGACTTCACGGGGTTATCGTAAGACGACCCATTTGTTTTTGAGCTGAACTCAGCTACAATGAAACCCACAGTGATTAGCCACTTACCTTTCGTCAATAACCACCCTCGTATGCATGATACCCTTGCTCAAGACGCTGGGCCTGGGGGATGACTCACTCCCAACCTTTTCCTCATTAGTCACCGCCGCCACCACCGCTGTCACCACCACCACCGCCGTCACTGCCACCACCAACCACCATGACCGCCACCACTGTTACTGTCATCACCAGAACAACTGACCTTTATTAGGTACCTACTCCACGTAAACAGCAGAAGTGGCTTGAACCTGACATGGCCTGACTTCTCACAGGAGTGCTGGCCTCGCCCCTGGTTCAAGGCTCTCCAAAAACCTAATGGGTGTTAGGTGAGGCTGACTGTCCATGAGAGGCAGTGTCATGTCACCACGCGAGTGAAAGTCCCAACTCAGCCCTCCCTGGCTGCGTGACCCCCAGCGGGCTAACCAGCCTCGCCGAGCCCCGGTGCTCTCCTGTGCGCCCTGCGGGTGCCGTGTGTACTTCGAGGCTCGCTCTTAAAGCGAACGGTATAAAAACAAACGACGCCAGCCCATGACGACTCGGCCACGGATGGCAGAGTATCAATACCACCCGTTAAGCCTGGAGCTTTGGGGTCAGACTGGCTCAGTAAGGGCAGCCAGCATGCGTTGAGCGCCTACTGTGTGCCAGCCCCGTGCCAAGCATTTTCAAGGGTTGTCTCATCCAACCCTCAGAAACCTAATGAGATAGTACTTTCATTGACTCACAAACTGAGGGTCAGAGGAGGAAAGCTCACGGAAGATCTACGTGGCAGAGCAGTTTTGAGGGGACCGTTCTCACTCCCAAGGCCTAAACTCTCCACAAGCGCACTCACACACGTGGGCAAATCGCTTCGGTGCTCTGGGCTTCTGTGTCGCCAGGTGGGACGGGTAACTTGGGGTTTGCAGGTTTCTCGGCCTGGCCCAGAGGTGCCCCCGGGCGCTTGAGAAATTGCCCTGGTCGGCCGCTGCCTCTGTGGCTGGCCAGCGGCTGGGGCGTGGAGAAGGCGGGGCCAGCTTTCCTTGCCTCCCTGTCCCAGCTGGCAGCGGCTGTCTGAATGGGGACCCCAGTGCAGCGGGGAGCGGGCCACGCTCGTGTGTGCACAGGAGCCTTCGAGGCCGGGAAACGGTGCACACAGAGGCCCCGAGATGGGACTGTGTCCATGTGTTGGAAGACAACGCAAGGCTGATGTGACTGCAGTAGAGAAAACCGGGGCTGGAGAGAGACAGGCAGAGCCGCAGGAAGCAAAGGAAGGCTCTGGATTGTTCTAATGGAGTCGAGAGCCCCAACCGCCCAGCGTGCTGGAGGGTCCTGGGTCGGGTCCCGCTGCCGAGGCCCAGCCGGGCAGCACCTGCAGACTCAGCGTGGCACTAAGAGCTTCACGCGAAGGGCCCAAAGGTGCGCTGCACGACAAGGCGTGCTGGCTCGCGGCTCCGCTGGTCAAGGGAGGCTCCGAGACGTGACGCTGCACACGCCGAGATCCCTTCGCCGGCTCCCCGGCTCCGGCCCTCGGTCCCTCTCCCAGCTGAGCCTGAAGCCCAAGACAAACCTGGCCCCAGGCCCTGCAATGGACCGTTTCCAACACAGAGGGCCTCCTGGGTCTGTGCGATGACAGACGGTGGACAGGGACACAAAGAAGGTCCCAGTGTCCGCGCTCAGGACCCAGCCGGTCAGGGTCAAAGCTTCCGACGCAAGACGCAGCTCACAGACACCCGTCCTCTCCCTGCCACCCGTCCCCTCTGTATGTGGCTCTGGGTCAGCACCAGAAGGCCTTCAAGCGTTCTCTTTTACAGCGCCATGGGCCTTTCCCAGTGGGGGGTGAGGGGCCTCCCGCCGTGTCTGTCCTGGCCAGCAGGGAGGCATGGGGTGAGGGTGTCCAGTGGGGTATCCCGCATCCGGGCCTGCGTGGTTTGTCAACAGCTCCCAGCCCTGTCCAGGGATCAGCTTCTCCACACCCTGCCTGGCCCAGAAACCAAGCCCCGTGTACCCACAGACCGCAGAGGCCCACTGTCCCCGCCGGGTCCCAGCCCCTGCACCCCGAGTCGCCAGCCTCACAGCAGTGGGACCCGGCAGGGACCTGCCTCTGACTCCTGCCCACGCGCAGGCAGCTGTGGAGGCAGGGGCGAGGGTAGGTGAGGGCGTCACCAAGTGACCGCGGAGGAGGGCTGGCGCCAGAGGCCCAGGAGGAGAACCAGGTCCTTACGATGAGATTTTTATTTCAAAAAATAAGAAGCCGCGGGCCGACCAGCCCCTGCCGTCAGCCACCTGTTTCCGCTGCTGCTTCTCGCTGCTCTTCCGAGGCCGGGGCCCAGTTCCTCTGCCCGGGGTCCCCGGCAGCTGTGGGCTCACGGAGTCAGCCACACGCTCACTGCTTCCCAAAGTAAATGAAGAACGTCCGGATTTCCTTCGGGTGGATGGTGACAGTGGGACCTTGCAGGGACAGGGACCTGGAGCCGCCTGGGGTGGGGCAGAGGCGGTCGGTCCAGCCCTGCCCCTCGGAGCCCCTGCCTCCCCGGGACACTTCCTCCCGGCACCTCCCCCCGCAACAGCACACCTGCCTACAGCCTGCTGTGGCTCTCACGGCCATGACAGGTGTCACTACCCACCTCCTGCCTGGACTCCCGCAGCCAGTGGGCCGTTTGTGTTTCTGCCGTCGCCCGAGCGCCCGCCTGAGGGGGAGCGATAGCTGGAGGTTCGCCCTGGTCCCACGTGGCCACATTTCCCCTGGTGTGTGGTGCTCAAGGCCGACCAGATTTCCCACTGAGGCCACGGGGGGGTCTTGCCTTTATCATTCTCACTGGGCTCCCCCCGAGTCATGCCCTGGGGCTGAGGCTCAACACTGTCCATCCTTCCATCCATCTACTCCTCCTTCCTTCCTTCCATTCATCCCCTGCTGACTAAATACCCACCTGTGCACCCGCCAGTATGACGAGTGCAGGGACAAAGAGCAGGCGCGAGGGACAGAAATCACGGGGCAGGGAGAGCAGAGGGGGCGCCTGGCGCAGCCCTGGCCTTGGTGCAGGCCTGAGTAGGACTGACCGGAATGAAGGGACGAGGGCGCTCCAGGCAGAGGGAACCGCGAGAGCAAAGCCTGGGAGGCGCGGGGAGCCTGGGGTCGCAGGAGCCAGTGGTGGCGTGCGCGCAGCGAGGACGCTCCGCGGACCGAGAATGCCCAGGGCTCTCGCCCAGGGCGCAGGCAGGGGTGTGGGCTGCGCACACGCGGGGTGTGGGAGCCCGGGCAGGTGGACGCCAACCTGAAGCCTCTCTCCACCTCCTGGGGTAGGTCCGGGAGGGCTGCGGAGTCGGAGAAGGCCAGCAGCCTGCTCAAGGTCACGCAGCCCCCGGGGGCGGCGCCAGGAATCACGAGCAGCCAGCGCCTGCACCAGGGGCTCCCAAACCTCCATCCTGCGTCTTCCAGCTCCAGCGCTGCAGCGTGCTCACATCCCAGGTCCCCGTGAGCGAGCGCTCCTCCACCTTCAGCACAGTGCCCAGTCCCCGCAGCACGGACTACGGGAGAGGGGCGCAGGGGGCGGGGCTGAGCCACCCGCGTCCGGGTCTGCGCAGAGCGCACCACGCGGCAGAGGCCTAGCACACGCCCTGCATTTCATTCCCACAGCAAATCCTCTGGCTCAGGGTGGGAGCCCCATTTCACAGATGAGGAGGCTGAGGTAGGAGGAGCATGCTTCCCAGGTGCCCCCGCGGGTGTGTGTGCCTGGGGGGTGGGGGGAGGGCACTCAGAGCGGCCCCCCAACATCGAGCCCCCCCCATGCCCAGCGGGGGCCACATCTGCCCTGGAGGAAGCGGGTCATGGCTATCCACCCCCTTTGCCAAGTAGCTCAACCCAGCTACCCAGTGCAGAGACGGGGGCAGGTGGCCCGGCTGGCCATCCAAAGATAGGGACAGCCTGCCGCTCAGAAGGGCGGGGAGGCTCTGGAGCGGCCCCCCGTGCTGACGGAGGGCAAGCGCACGAAGAGCCAGGCCCCTGGGCTGCTACCGCCACCCCCCCCACTTTGGACTTCACACCTGCTTGTGAGGCCTGAGCCTGCTGGTGACCACAGGCCACCAGCAGGAAGAAAACGCAGCAGCTGGCTGAGGACAGCTGGGCGGGAGGACACAGGGGACTGGGTCCCTGAGGACAGCACCGGGCAGTTGAATGTGGACAGAGACACCCCTGACGCTGGCTGGTGAGGAAACACCAGGCCCCATTCCAAGCACCCCTGGCTGGCAGCTGTCACTCGCAGCCAAGCACATTCCCAAAAGAGAACTGCTCTGGCCACCCCAGCCGGCACCATCCACGTGGAGAAGCACCGTGTGGTGTCCACTCGACCATCTGCTCCACTAAGGGTCTCCAAGCTTTACCTGTTCCACAGGGGCAGCACAGGGTGACCGGCGTCCAGGAGCTACCTGTGTCTTCCCTGCACCCCAGAACACGCTCACTCTGACCTGGGCACACGGGGCTCAGGCCTGCTCTGCTCAGCCTCCGAGGGGTCCATGGGGAGCCAAGCGAGGAAAGAGACTGAGCCCTGCAGCCCGTGGTGGTGAGGGCTGTGAAGGGGGTGGGGCGGGGGGTCCAGGAGGCACCAGGAGGAAGGCTCAGGGTGGCTAGTTGGGGTTCCATGGGTTCCACGGAGGACCCGGATATCAGAGATGCCCAAAGCAACACTGGAGAGGTTAACAGAGATTCTGTGAGCAGGAGATGAATGATAAGCTCAGAGCCCCACGCAAAGCGTGAACGCGGGGAGGCCAGAGGCATCTCAGGGCATCTTCTGGAGAGGAGGGCGGTCAGGCTGGGCACTGGTGCACAGGGGTGGCCCCCGGGGCCTCACTGGGTCCTTAGTGAGCACGTCCTGATGCGCCTCTTTGCCAAGGTCGTTTCCGAGTCAGGGCTGTCACCCTTGGAATTTGACTCCCTGGCTCAGCAACCCCCCAGGAGGCCGACACGGTGGTCTGGCAGCAGGGCGTGGGAGAGGCACTCCACCTTCAGATCCACGGTCACGGGCTGAGACAGCACCTGGTGCTCCCCCACCTCGTACAGGTGGTACAGCCTCAGCAGGACACGGCGGAAGTCGGCCTTGGGTTTCTCCTGATGGCCTGGGGCAGAAGGAGGGCGCGGTGAGGACCCCCGCTTGTGCCCGGCACATCACACACACGCTCCATTTCATATCATCACACCCCCTGCGGGCAGCAGCCAGGCCACCCCGCGATGGACAAGGAAGCCAAGGCTCAGAGCTGGGCGGTCCCCTGCCCAAGGCCACACAGCTGCTCTGCCCGGGGAAGGACCCCGCCCAGGCCCAGTGGCTCTAAGGGATGACCGAAGCCGGTGTCTGGGAAGCCTTGATCCTCAGTCACTGTTATCATCGTGGCCTTTGTCTTCCAGGCTTCCAGTCTCTGGAATATTCTCTCCTCCTCTGCCCCTGTGAAGTGCGGCGTGGCCACAGAACGGCGAGGCCAGTGCAAAGCGAGCAGACGTGAAGTGTCACTTGCGACAGCTTTTCCCGTCACCGTGACTAAGACAGCATGTGGTACCATGTGGGCTCCATCTGCGGGTCCCTGGTGACCACAGTGAAAAGGGGTTTCCTGCTGACCCACTGGGTGGGGAACGAGCATGTGCCATCTGCACAGAGAGAGTTTGGGGTCCTTGGTTATGGAAGCAGCAGCAGTTTATAAAATCTCTTCCGCGTGGTCCCAGTGCAGTGGTCCGGGGTGGGCTCCGAGTGTGGCGAGGCTTCGGACCCCTGGGGATGGTGGCGGTGGCGGCAATGGTGGGGATGATGGTGAGGGTGGTAGCGGTGAGGATGGTGAGAGGATGAGGAGGATGAGGGGGCCTGCTTCATAGGGGCTCCTAAGTGTCTGGGGAGTCAGGGGGACCTCACGCCTCCCCGATGCTCCCCTCGTCCTCTGGGGGGGTGACATTCTCAACACTGGGTCTGGGCACACACTTGGCCCCACCTCCTCCTCCTCCGACTTCAGTCCCGCTTGGCCACGCCTCGTGGGAAGGGTGCGCCGCTGAGGGCGAGGCTGCCCCACTCAGTGTCTTCTGTGACGGGCGGGGGCTGAGACACTGGGGTTCAGTGTCAGGGAGCCACTAGGCTGCAGAAATGAGCCAAGGTCTCCCACATTCACTTTTTCAGGGCCAGGGTGTTATTTGGCCTGTCGCCTCCTCCTTTTCCTCTTCTTAATTCTGTAGACTCTTACTTTGTGGGGTGCCTGGTCCTGGGTCGAGCTTTGGGGACCCAAGAGTGGCTGAGGTGTAGTCACTCTTTGAGCTGCTCGAGTACAAAGGGGTAAATAAGGTGCAACGGGACCAGTTGGTTCAGGGCAGGTGTCACCTCCACCGTGTAGCCCTCCCTGATGCCCAGCGAGGGGCTTCCCTCTGATCACTGACATCGCTGCCTGGTGACTTGACTGTGCCCCCTCTAGACCAGGAGCTCGGTGGGCAGGGACCTTGCTCCACTGGTCATCGCTCCTTTCCCAGTACCTGGCACTAGAGACACTTATTCAAAGAATGAACGGAAGTTCAAGACAGCCGGAGCTCAGAGGATGGTGGGAGTCAGCTGTTCGGTGCTGCCAGAGGAGCCCATGGAGGAAACGGGACCTGAAGGTGGGCTCAGGAAGGATCCATGAGAGAATCATGTGGGCAGGTCCTGAGCTGGGGGCCAGGCCTACTTTGCCCTTGGTCACTTGATGCCTCTCTGTGGACCTCAGTCTCCCCGTTTGGCAGAAAAAGGGACCAGGTGGCCTTGCAGAGCCACAGCAACTGTGAGTTGGGCCCACTTTGCCTGGCGGTAGGATCAGTCCTGGTTGACATGGGGAGGGAGGAGTGAGGCCGGCCCTGGACACCCGCCTCACCTTTCTGGAGAGTCTGCAGGTGCTCTGTATGGTTGGAGCTGTGGCTCCAGCCGGGGATGCTCAGAGTCTGCAGGTGAAGGCTGGGGGGCAGCGTCACAGCCTCTTGCTGATGGGGGACTGCGCGATTTTGGCCGGTCTCTGCAAAGCAGATGTGCGGGGTGAGGGGGAGGGTGTGGGGTCAGA